>JAODAL010024171.1:0-61127 GCA_025379985.1 Phyllomedusa bahiana | reverse complement strand
CAACTTTCACCTTTCAAAACAACCTAAAAAACCCACTCTTCAATACCAAAAACCCAACTAACCCCACCACCACTACCCCGGCCCAAAAACATGTCCCCCCCCAAACCCCTTCTGTCTCTCCCCTTCTTCCTTGTAGATTGTAAGCCCTCGCGGGCAGGGTCCTCTTTCCTCTCTGATTCAGTTACTAGTCATTTTGTCACCATTGTATTTGTTCAATATTTGTTATGTATGTAATTCCCCTTAAATGTACAGTGCCCTGGAATTAATGGCGCTCTAAAATAAATAATAATAATAATATAAATATTAAACCTTAAAAAAAAAAACTATTACTTGAATAAATACTTGCATTCTCCAGTAAATACATGCATTGTCCAAAAACAAGCAGTCAGAAATCCTGCAGGCACAAAAGGAGCCCTTGTCTTCCAGTTTTCTCCATCTTTGGCTGCAGAGACAACAGCTAGGTTTAACTATAACTACTATTTTGCCATAGGCAAACTTAAACTCTATCAGTTTCAATCTATAAAGCAACTCTTAATTTAAACATTAAAATAACTTTTATTTTATAAACATGTATATATATATATATGACACTTAACCTAGATACACACTATTTTAAAAACCTGATTTCTAACCTCCCAATTTGTCCCTTTCTAACTGTGAAGGAATAACTCCTTTTCTATTATCAAGTATGGTTGAACCCCATCTTTTAGCAGGGAAACCCTATATAAACAGTGATTTGCTAACTCCAAAAAGGAATCCAAAACATGTTACTTGGGCAATCATCCCTAATCTAATGGGCATGAAACATATAAGGTTTCCTTGTGAGACCCTCTGCAGCGGTTAACACAGTAGAAAGAGGTAGGAAATCACAAATTAAAATGTCATGCCTGACCTCCCCAACATGTTTTACCATCTAACTGGCTTCATCAGGGGACAGAGGCCGGTCCCATGTGGTCTAGCTCATTTCTTTTTATATGATCTTAGGTACACACTCTATTCAGGTGCTCACCAATTAGCCACCAGAGATTCAACAATGCCCATTCCTCCTTTTTCTCTCCTGCATACATACTGATACTATATACTGCTGCTGCTGCGTTCTTATAAACAACATTCCTCAGGCACATTCACCATCTCCATAGCGGGCTTCCGCCCTATCTTACCATGCCGCCCGCGCCTGCACACTATACCAATGGACATTTCTGCCCTAACTGTGACGGACTTCCGTCCAACTTCTCTCATATTACTGTGTCTGCACGGCTCACGTAGAACGAACTAAGCAGAATAGGTATTACATTTAATAGCACACTGCTAAGTTTGTCCCTTCCCATAAACCTTTTTTCCTCTATGTCTAATATGCATATTCATTGGGAATACGTACTCCATTATACTACTATCTTTAATAGTACCAGACTTGATAATAGAAAAGGAGTTATTCCTTCACAATTAGAAAGGGACAAATTGAGAGGTTAGAAATCAGGTTTTTAAAATAGTGTGTATTGAGGTTATGTGTTTTATATATATAATAAAAGTTAAGTTTTAATGCTTTATATATTGAGAACGGAGAGAGTTTAAGTTTGCCTATGGCAAAATAGTAAATATAGTTATTAAAAGTCACTCTTTGTTCTCTTATTAGAATCCCATTTTTTGAGACTATTTAACAGCTTGGTTTAACACTGTGTATTAGCATGACTTCAATGCTGAAACCAGAAGCTCACTGGAAAAGGCATATGGTTTATTCCTCATTAACTCTTCCAAAGTGTATAAACTGTGCTATGTTAAAGGGGTTGTCTCATGTCAAAGTTTCATAGGATGCATAAATGAAATAATGCTGCTTTGCTCTGTCACTTCCTGGTCAAGCTGTCTGTAATTAGCATATGAGCTCTGTGTATTCGGACTTCTCTGTTTATCAGTCTAGATTAGCTAAATTACCTTCTCTGAGGTCTGGAGAAGCTGTTGAGCTAATGTGAACAGTAGAGTAATTAGTCTTTTGTCTGAAAGATCAGATAACACACAAGCTTTCACACTGCTGACTTGTGTGATGACATCACTCCCTGCTATCAGATAGAACAAACAGCAGGGGATAAAGAGTACACAGGACTGTCACTTGAGGAACCAGAGAGAGCACAGAAGGTGATAAAATCAATTGTAGCTCCTTAACAACAAAAGATGAACAACACAATATATCTGGAAAACGTCTTCATTTAGTGTTCCCTACATTTTGAAAGCTATTCTTTGTAGCGAGACAACCCCTTGAAGAGGTGTTCCAGAAGTGCAAAAGGCTCATTCGTCCATCAGGGCATGATAAAAAATAGAAGAAAAGAATCATGCTCACCTCCTGAATGCTCCTGTATCATCCCAGTGGCCATCCTGTTCATTCCAGCTGTAGCTATGAACGTTCATCTTTCTTCTTGACAGATGCAGCAAGTGGTCATGTGCATGTGACGTTATGGCCTGTGATTGGCTGTCAAGTGAATGATGAACACTCACAGCTACAGCTGGAATGAACGGGACAGCCGCCCAGATGGAAAAAGATGTCCAGGAGGTATGCATGATTATTCTCTTCTATTTTAAATCATGCCCTGAGAGATGAACAAGCTTTCTGAACTCCCAGGGAACCCTCTTAAATGGCTTCAATCAGGGACTTAGCAAAACACCAAGACATGAATTACACCGTAATTGAGTGTAGCTTTTCATTACTTTGCCATCTTTACAAAACACAAATTGAGAATTGGATCATTCATCTACAAAGTAATTGATTGAAATTTGTTTTATGGAACTCACAAAAACTTATCAAAAGTTTTTCTGGCTTACACATTTTGTGGTTGAAGCTAGTCTTCAGTGTCATTCAATATAATTCTCTCTGAAATAGGTACAAGATGTGTATTAATCAAAAGAAATTGTTAACTCTATCATTTTTTGCCAACATTCAGGAGCAGTGATTTCAGGAGCATTGTTTGAAAACAGAATTGGAAAGAAATCCTTCAATTTGTGTAGAGTATATACAATGAACTCCATTTTGGTTTTTATTCATATTTATGTACTGGGACTTAAATGCACCTTAGTCAACTAAAACCATATATCCTGCAAAGGAGCATGAATTTTATTTAAATTGAGTGAAACAAAGTTTAATTTTCTACTTTCAGTGCAGAGAAAATGAAGGCTAAGGACAGTGTCGGACTGGGATGCCTAGGGCCCAACAGAGAAGGTGATTTTATGGCCTCACTTTGCCTCGCTGTCTCCACCATCTGTATGGTGCTATTGCCCAGTCTCACTTCAAATATTGCAGATTTATGTGATTACATCATCACTCTAATCTTTAATCAAGATTTGGTGCTGGGACTTCTGAGTCTCCATCACCTAATTGCAATAGGATACCGGTGGTAAACATAAAAGGTCTAAAAATATGTCCTCTCGGCCCCTGAATGATACATTTTATATAAATAAAAATATATCAAAAGCTATCGCACAAAGTACTGAGTATAAAACCACTAAATAACGGTCGTACAGTTAACAAATAACTTTAAAAAAACAGAATCTAAAGACCAATATTACTAATAATTCCACTAAGACCAAATACTGCCACACCTTGACCACATAGTGACTGAATAATAGCACCACACTTTTACCATATATAATCACCACATACAGATGTAGCAGAGCCTAGTTTGACCATGATATCACGGCTTTTAGTGTTATCTGCTCTCATCTGTAAACAACGGCCTTTGAAAAGCATTGAGGAAGTAGAGATAACACTCAGTGCTGTGATATCACGGTGGAGAATCTGTTATTTTTAGTTCTGCTACATCTGTTGTGACTGAATAATACCACCACAGCAGGACCACATCCCATCGAAATATAGTGACTGAATAATACCTTCACATCATGACCACATATCACCACCACATGTTGACTGAATAATACTGCAACATATCACCACCACATATTGACCGAATAATACCACAACAATGTGACCACATATCACCACCACATAGTGACTGAATAATACTACAACACCATGGCCTCATATCACCACCTTATACTGACTGAATACTACCACACCATAAACACATATCACCTCCGCATAGGGACCGAATAATACCACCACAGCAGGATCACATATCATTACCACATATTGACCGAATAATACCACCACCCCATTATTGAAAATAAACCATTAAACTTTGAACACATATAAGTGATTACAGTTCAGTTACATTTAGTGACTCACAGGTGACGTTTCACTTCTTTTCCCAACTCTGTACAAACTTTCCAAGGGTGGGAGAGTTTGTTGAGGCCACAATTTAAAGACAAAGGGCGACATGTATGAAGATCGGCGTGTCGGAGCGCCCGTTTTCACGGGATTTTAAGTGAAATACGTCCGGATTTCCCATTGGTAGCCATTCTAAGCTACTTGTTCATTATTTTAGGCTCAGTTGGTGATGTATTTACTGACGTAAATACGTCTGTAAATACGTCTGTAAATACGTCCAGAATTAAGCCCTGGGAACATAGAAATCCTGGAAGTGAAAAAATGGTATGGCTGGTCAGCACTTCAACGTAAAAATCAAATCCTTTATTATCCCATCTTAAAAATACACATTGTTAAAAGCCAATGAAAAACATTACAAAGTATTGACGCGTTTCGGGTCTAAAAGAAAGAATTGACCCTTAGTCATAACATAAAACTCTAGACTCTGAACACTGCTTATATGTGCTGTAATTAGTGAAAAAGGTGTGTGTTACCCCCAATTGACCAAACACCAAAATAATTGTTGACAGCTTTAGTAAAAAGGAGGACTGTTGTATAAAGTACAAATGACTTATAAATACAAAATGTTAATAAATATATAAGAGATTGCCAAAATTTAATCCTTGTGGAAAACTGAGTTTAAAAAAGTATCCAAAAGGCTTTCCCCGTGAAACAGACACTTTCTCCAATCTCCACCCCTAACAGGCCTATTTTTCTCTTTCAAAGGGTATAACCCGTAGGAACCTGTGGAGCCTCGGTGTACATGCGAAAATGACGCGATGCTCCCGAAACGGGCTTGAATCCAGTGGGGTCGTATGTCTAAATGTGCTCTCTAATTCTAACACAGAGATTCGCGTAGTAAAAACCTATATATTGTAGATTAAAATTTTTTGCAATACAAATTTTATACCACATGATCCGAACGGCAATTAATGAAAGATTTTATGGGATATTGACGTCCTGTAACTGTAGATGAAAATGAGTACACTTATCCAAAAATGGGCAAAAAATTGCATCTGTTTGTGCCCCATCTGTAACAACCTTTAAATTTGAGCCATGTGTGATTGACAGTAGTAGGGTTATACAGATGGGCGACACTGCATTGCCCAGAGTGAATGCACGTTTTGATACTATTTACAACCTTCACGAGGATCTTTTCAACACTGGTCCAAAGCACAATATGGTGTATATTTTTTTATTAAACTTTATTATTTATTATATTATTTACTTAACAGTGCTGAAATACACTCCGGGTTTATTTTTTTTTTGGTTGTTTTGGTTTTTTTTAACAACAAAGTATCTTGTTCCTTTATTCACAATATTTTTTGCCCTTTTTAAATGTATTGGAAATACCCTCTTTGTTGTAAACGTTAGTATTAGTTCCCCTTCCCCTGATCATACAATTGTCATCTTACAAATTCATGGCCCAATTATTCCCCCATTGGAAATTTTTTTATGGTATGTTTTGGGTGGCAACTAGAGCTGCAGTATCGCATTCCCTGAGATCTTTTTTTTTGTAAGTAAAAAGTGTGTACAAATTGTTGCGGGCCCGACTTTAAATCTAGGAAAGATTTTTTTTTCGGAATCTCCTGAAAAGGTAAGCGTAAATTATCATTATTCCCATTTAAATATAAAAAAAAATTCTGGTACGGAAATACAGGACCCTTCCAACTCAAAAAAACGTCTATTTTTTTGTACCCAAAAAAGGAGTCAAATAGGGGTTAGTGAAGATAAATAAATCTTTCCTCCCACCATGCAACATATATGTTGGCCAGAGAAGGAGAATAACTAGCACCCATAGGGCATCCCTGTATTTGAAAGAAAAACTGGCCATTGAAAAGAAAATAATTGTTGCATAGCAAAAATCTAATAACGCATGTCACACAAGAGAAGGTAGAGCTCCACTGAATCGTATCCATGATCCTAAGGACATCACATGAGTCCTTAACAGAACCCGGGCATTAACACCAAAGGCTGTAAAACTGGGGTTTAAACCCTATTCCATTTTTTTAAAAAAGTGAACCCAATTCAGAGATGATGGGTTCAAAGGGGGGGGAAACATTTCTTATGCACCCTTTTGGGAAGGCCATCTTTCCGGGTGTCCGTGGGTAAAAAAAGCGCCAGCGGGGGGGAGCCACCCGCCGGCGCTGTTACTGCTGGGTGTTAGCGGCGATTTGCCGCTAACACCCCGCGGCTGTGCGGGGGGTCGCAGAGCGATCCCCCTGCAAAGCCCCTTAGCGGCCCTGGGAAATTTTCACACGCCCAGGGTCGTGAAGGGGTTAAAGGTTGTTACAGATGTGGCACAAACAGATGCAATTTATGCCCATATTTGGATAAGTGTACATCATTTTCATCTACAGTTACGGGATGTCAATATCCCATAAAATCTTTCATTAATTGCCGTTCGGATCATGTGGTATATATTGTGTATTGCAATAAATGCAATCTACAATATATAGGCTGTACTACGAGGAATCTCTGTGTTAGAATTAGAGAGCACATTTATGACATAGGACACACTGGATTCAAGTCCGTTTCGGGAGCATCGCGTCATTTTCGTGATGTACACCGAGGCTCCACAGAGTTCCTACGGGTTATAGCCATTGAAAGAGTAAATAGGCCTGTTAGAGGTGGAGATTGGAGAAAGTGTCTGTTTGACAGGGAAGCCTTTTGGATACTGTCCTTAAATTCATGTTTTCCACAAGGATTAAATTATAGAGCAGATCTCTTATATATTTATTAACATTTTGTATTCTTAAGTCATTTGTGCTCCACACAACAGTCCGCTCTTTTACTAAAGCTGTCAACAATTATTCTGGTGTTTGGTCAATTGGGGGTTAATACACACCTTTTCACTAATTACCAAGCACATATAAGCAGTGTTCAGAGTCTAGAGTTTTATGTTATGACTAAGAGTCCATTTTTTCTTTTAGACCCGAAACGCGTCAATACTTTGTAATGTTTTTCATTGGCTTTTAATAGAGTGTATTTTTAACATGGGACAATAAAGGATTTGATTTTTACGTTGAAGTGCTGACCAGTCATACCATTTTTTCCCTTCCATTGTTGCACCTGTGGCTGGGTGATTGAGCTCTGCACCGAGGGATCTGCAGTATACATGCCGGGGAGATTAAGGTGAACTGTATTTTTTCTCTCTTCCCTAACATAGAAATCCTGCTTGGAGAACCACAGGTCCCAGCAAGACGTGTGCTATGCTGGCTCTTGCTGTAGATACTAAATACAATAAAAGGTGAAAGAAGAACAAATTCATTTAAAAAAAAAAAGCACACATCTGTCCAACATCTGCATTGGCTGATGTGATGTTAAATTAGTGTAATTTCCACGGACTTTGGAATACATTTTATAGTGGAGATTTTTTTCTTTGGAGCCAATATAATATATATATAAATATATATATATTTTATATATATATATATATATATATATATTTGTGGGAATCAGCTCAAACGGAGCAGTCCTTCAACGTGCAATACTGCAGGGTTTATTGGCATCGGTTTTACAAACAAGGAAAATAAACAGCAGGGCTTGCTTCACCAAAAACAAACATAAATCACAGTCCTGTTTTTCCAGTCACAATACCGTATGCCAGTCTCTGTCGTACATCCACAGTTATCAAGGCCCAGCTCTGGCTCTCTCACCACTGCTCACTCCACTGAGCAGTTTTCATACAAAATGGAACCACACCCCCTCTCACCTGAGCCTGCTGGCCTTATATAGGGCTGGTAATCCCAGGACTGGATGTGGGAGCAGCCCGTCCCACCCAACTCTACAGACTGCTCCAATAAAGCCCGACCCGGATCACGGCATTACTGCCAGACTAAAAATACAAAACTTGTGTCAGTGGCCTATTGCCGCTCACACCAGAATAACAGGGCTTTATTTCACCGATCTTAGGCAGATCGGTGACACATAACGTCCGTCCACTACCGCACCTTGTGCCTTCCTAAAATACCCCCCCCTCTGCCCAATGCCGGGGACTGGCACCTTCAGCCATCAAACTATGTACCCTAAGACAGGGCATCTGCATTCCCCCTGCAGCTTGCCTAGCCTGTGCTCCACCGAGAAATTAAAAATCCTGCAGGGCCAGGAACCAACGGGTGACCCTGGCATTGTTGCCTTTTTTCTCCCTTAGCCTTTTTAAAAGGGGGCATGATCAGTCACCAGCCTAAATTTCCAACCCAGGAGGTAATACCGGAGAGAATCTAGTGCCCATTTAATGGCTAAGCATTCCCTCTCAATAATGGCATAATTCCTCTCAGCAGGAGACAGCTTCCTGCTCAGAAAACTCACGGGATGTTCCTCCCCATTGATAACTTGGAACATCACCGCACTTAGGCCAACCTCTGAGGCATCCGTTTGTACTACAAATTCTCGCGTGAAATCCGGGGCCACTAAAACTGGCTGTCTACACAGGGCTACTTTCAAGTTTTTGGAAGGCCTTTTCAGCCTCTGGGGACCATTTGATCATGGCGGACTTAGTCCCCTTTGTCAGGTCCGTCAAGGGTGCTGCCATCTCGGCAAACTTGGAGATAAACTGCCGGTAATACCCCACGATTCCCAGAAACGCTCTCACTTGTTTCTTGGTAAGTGGGCGGGGCCAGTTTTGGATTGCTTCTATCTTGTTTACTTGGGGCTTTATCTCCCCCCTTCCCACGACATACCCCAAGTAACGGGCCTCTTCCATCCCGATGGCGCACTTACTAGGGTTTATGGTGAACCCACCTTTCCTTAGCGCATCTAGGACAGCTTGGATCTTCTTAAGGTGACTCGCCCAATCTCGGCTGAAGATGACTATGTCGTCAAGGTAAGCTGACGCATATGCCCGGTGGGGACCTAAGATCCTGTCCATAGCCCTTTGGAAGGTGGCGGGGGCCCCCTGTAACCCAAACGGCATTCTTACATAATGGAAGGAACCGTCTGGTGTGGAAAAGGCTGTTTTCTCGCGGGCCTCCTTGGCTAAGGGGATCTGCCAATACCCCTTGGACAGGTCTAGGGTGGTGATATACCGGGCGGGTCCTAGTCTCTCAATAAGCTCATCTACCCGGGGCATGGGGTATGCATCGACCTTCGATACTTCATTTAGCTTGCGGTAGTCGTTGCAGAAGCGCCACTCACCGTTAGGCTTAGGGACTAACACGATGGGGCTGGACCATCCGCTCCTAGACTCCTCTATCACCCCTAATTTTAGCATTCTCTGCACTTCCTTTGCCACAATTTTCCTACGGGCCTCGGGAATCCTATAAGGTTTTAAATTCACTCTCACCTGAGGCTCTGTGACGATCTCATGTTCTACAACATGGGTTAGCCCTGGTGCCTCTGTGAATAAGTCCCTATTTTGTTGCAGCAGTTGTCTACACTGTTGGATTTGAGAAGGAGATAGTGTCTCTGCGATCTTTACTGCCTCTATACTGGTCTCTGGTTGGGACACCAAGCAAGATGTCTCCGGGGGGTCTCTATCTTTCCATGGCTTGAGCAAGTTAACATGGTATACTTGGTAGGGCTTCCTTCTCCCTGGCTGATGGACCCGATAGTTGACTTCCCCCACCTTCTCAACAATCTCATAGGGACCTTGCCATTTCGCCAGGAACTTGCTCTCCACCGTTGGTACTAAGACTAGGACCCTGTCCCCTGGCCTAAACTGTTTCATGCGGGCTGACCTGTTGTAGACCCTTGCTTGCACCTCCTGCGCCTGTAAGAGGTGTTTCTTAACAATAGGGAGTACCTGAGTGATCTGCTCCTGTAGTTGTGCGACATGCTCAATGACGCTTTTATGGGGCGTGACCTCACTCTCCCAGGTCTCCTTGGCAATGTCTAATAGTCCCCTGGGATGCCTGCCATAGAGTAACTCAAAAGGGGAGAAGCCTGTGGAGGCTTGGGGAACCTCTCGGATGAGAACAGGAGATATGGTAACAGGTAGTCCCAGTGTCGGCCATCTTTCTCTACTACCTTTTTCAACATGGCCTTTAAGGTCTTGTTGAAACGTTCCACCAAGCCATCTGTCTGGGGGTGGTACACAGAGGTGCGTAGTTGGGCCAACTTCAGGACCTTGCAAAGATCTTGCATAACTCTCGACATAAACGGGGTCCCTTGATCCGTCAGGATCTCTTTCGGCAAGCCCGTTCTGGAAAAAAATGTGCCATAGCTCCCTAGCAATTACCTTGCAGGAAGCATTTCTAAGGGGTACAGCTTCTGGGTATCTGGTGGCGTAGTCCATGACGACCAGAATATACTGGTGTCCTCTAGCCGACTTTACCACGGGCCCTACTAAATCCATTGCTACTCTCTCAAAGGGTGTCTCGATAATAGGCAATGGTATTAGTGGGCTACGAAAACTGGCAACAGGGGAGGTGATCTGGCACTGGGGACAGGACTGACAGTAGTCTCGGATTTCCCGGTAGCACCCTGGCCAGTAAAATCTGTGTAGAATTCTTTCTGCGGTCTTATCGTCCCCCAGGTGTACCCCCACCATGTGACTGTGGGCCAGATCCATTACCATCCGCCTGTATGGTGTGGGAACCAGAAGTTGTTCCACCACTTCTTCACGGATTTTGGTCACCCGTACAACAAATTCTGGTTTACGGCAAAATGGGGAAGTCTTTCCTCAGCCCCTGACTCTTGGGGTACCCCATCAAGTACCACCACGCTGTTGAAGGCCCCTTTTAGGGTCTCATCCCTCAGCTGGGCCGTCCCAAAATTTCCCCTAGATACTTCCAGGTCTGGCAGTGTCTCTTCAAGGGTGGCCTCCCCCTCACCATCCCCTACCATGACCGAGAACGGGAACTCGGGACCACTTCATGGTCAGTGCTCTCAGGACTGTCTGGGTTTTTTGGGGTGTTTTTGCTGTATGGCACCTTCCCACAGTCCCCAAAAGAGAGGGCAGTCCCGGCCAATTATAACTTCATGCAATAATCCCCGCACGATGCCTACATGGTGTGACACCGTACCCCCATCGGATTTTAAAGTTACTTGGGCTCACGGGGTACGCTTTGGTATCCCCATGTATACAGGTGACCCCCAAAGTTTTCCTTGGGAGCAAAACATGGGGAATACTGTCTGTCAGGAGAGTAACCAAGCTTCCCGAGTCCAGAAGTCCCCTTACAGGGGTGCCATTCACCCTGATGGACAGAGTGGAAGTCCCTTGGTAGTGTCCAACCCGGCTGTGCATGCCGGAAGCGCCAACAGGGACGTACGCCACCCAATGGAACAGTCCATCGGTTCCGAGCTAAGGGGGCACCGGGCCGCCACATGCCCCACAGCATGGCATCTCCAGCAGATAATGTCCCAGACAGGGGGTCGGGATGTCGGCGCTGCCAGGCCTTGGCCTTAGACGGCATCTCTAGGGAGCTTAGTACCGCTTCTTTGACTCCCTGGGTCAGTCGGGGTCTGCCAGTAGGGAGAGGCAGAGGGTCCTGGATCAGCCAGGGAATTCTCCATGGCCTGGTATCTCTCTACCAAGCCGATTAAGTCATCTGCCATCTGGGGATTCCCTTGCGCCACCCAGCATTGCACTGGCTTGGGAAGAGCATGCACAAAGCGGTCCATCATGACCCTCTCTACCATCTGGGCTGGGGGAAAAGACCTCTGGCTGCAGCCATTTCTGGATGAGGTGCAGGAGATCAAACATTTGGGACCTCGGGGCCGGTCCCTCCTGTTTCCCCACTGATGCACCCTTTGTGCCCGGACTATGAACGTCACGCCCAGGCGCGCCAGAATTTCCGACTTGAGTCGAGGGTATTCCCTGGCATCCTGCAGAGATAAGGTCATAGTAAGCCTTTTGAGGCTCGCCAGTGAGAAATGGGGCCAGGACCTCTGCCCACTGCGGAGCTGGTAGTCTCTCCCATTCAGCCACCTGCTCGAAGACGGTAAGGAAGGCTTCCACGTCATCCTCTGGGGTCATCTTCTGCAGGGCATCTCGTAACCTCTTCCACACCTGCTGTCCATCCTCCTGACAGGGTGTAGCCGGGGCCTCCTTCGTCCGAATCGCTTCCTCCATAATGGCCATCTGCCTGATTAGGAGCTGGTTGGTCTCCTGTTGTGACCGCACAGATTCAGCATGGGCCTGTTGCTGCTGGGTGCTCACCTGCACCAGGTGCTTTAGCAGCTCCTCCATTTCGCTTGTTTGGGTTTTAAACGTAGCAGCTGCCTTAATCCAGGACATGCAGCCTCTTATACCAGGATGTTGCCCACATCCGAGACACCAATTGTGGGAATCAGCTCAAACGGAGGCAGTCCTTAAACGTGCAATACTGCAGGGTTTATTGGCATCGGTTTTACAAACAAGGAAAATAAACAGCAGGGCTTGCTTCAGCCAAAACAAACATAAATCACAGTCCTTGTTTCCAGTCACAATACCGTATGCCGGTCTCTGTCGTACATCCACAGTTATCAAGGCCCAGCTCTGGCTCTCTCACCACTGCTCACTCCACTGAGCAGTTTTCATAGGAATGGAACCACACCCCCTCTCACCTGAGCCTGCTGGCCTTATATAGGGCTGGTAAGCCCAGGACTGGATGTGGGAGCAGCCCGTCCCACCCAACTCTACAGACTGCTCCAATAAAGCCCGACCCGGATCACGGCATTACTGCCATACTAAAAATACAAAATGTGTGGCAGTGGCCTATTGCCGCTGACACCAGAATAACAGGGCTTTATTTCACCGATCTTGGGCAGATCGGTGACACATAACGTCCGTCCACTACCGCACCTTGTGCCTTCCTACAATATATATATATATTGTAAGCGTTCACTCGTGTTCGGCCGCCATCATGGCCCGGCCTGTGGGACACTCTCGCTCTGGGATCGCCGCTTTGCTAAATGGAACAGCAGGTCGACACAGGTTTCTCATTAAATCTGGCTTCCGCCAGCTTTATTCTCCAACACAGAAAACATATACAGCATCCAAAATAAATCCTAGGCCGTCCGGCCACTAACTAAACGTACAGAGAGTCCCTCTCTAGCAGTGGTCTGGGTCTACTCTCAGCCCCACAAACATGTACTCACACTGTACAATATAGTCCTTTGGCCTGGCTTCTCTCAAGCCTAGGGGGGAAAAATTCACAATACTCTCCTGGAAAAAGGCCTGCACACGTCCTCCACTGCCCTGTGAGCCACGCTCCCCCCTCTGGTATATGAAGACCAGGCTTTTTAAAACAGACCTTCAGCTGAGCAACTCTCCTAATTACCACCTGAGTAATTAACCCGGGTTAACCCTTGCCAGACTGCTGACCTTCCTCACTGACAGGCAGCAACTTTGTAACCCATAGCTTGGAACTCAGCTGCTGCAGATCCTCTAGTGGCAGAGAAATGCCTTTTCACCTTGCATAAACCAGGGTCAAAGCACCTATTCTGGGGTATCCATCCCTGCAAGACACTACAGCTGGTTTACTTTGAGGGACACATACTTTCCACCGAAAGAGTACAGGATTCCCATCCCCCAACCTCCTACTTATCCTCTTTCCCACTACCTGTGGACTTGCTGCTCATCCCAATTAACCCCTATTTGTAACCTGTTGCAAGGGGACAACGCCTCCCTAACCAGGATTTATGCTATCCTCTTGTTCTGACCCCTGGCTAAATCTATCACTACTGGTTCTCTCTGAACTTCTACCTCTCCCCTACATCCTCAGATCTAGACCAGGGAGTCCTACCCCGGCCCTCCCGCAGTTCCCCAGCACTCACTCAAGGCTATATTGGGCAACCGCCAGGTCACAATCCTTTCCTATTCCCAAACCAATAGAGCTGGAGCTTGTCTTGCACTAACGTACAACTCACACTATCCAGGAGTATCTCTACCACTCACCACTGGTAGCAGCCTTTTCCTACCATCTGTCTGACTGTTCCCTACAAAAGACCCATCAGGGCACTCACCATAACCCCGGGGGACTTTTCCCATACACTTTTCCTCACTAATCATCTTCATGTCTTGTAGTTCTGAGTCTGCAGGACCACCCTGGGGCCTGACTTCTCCCACTACAAGACCCTTGGACCTCACCTACCATCACATGGGACTGCCACCAACCCCATGAAATTTAAACCCATTTCCCTATCTCAGCAGGTTACTTTCCTCTGAAGCGGGCCAATCGTACCCCTGTTCTGTAACATTAGAGACCCTGCTGCAATTGCATCTCATAACCCTGGGGTGCAGCCTCTGTCCCAAAACTAATCTCCGTTTAGCTGGGTTTGGGAGACCCTCGGGCTGGGAGGATGGAATCCCTTTTCCTAGGCCCTGTTCACCCCCCGTCTGTACTGATCATCTCCACAGCAGTGTCCTGACTTTCTCCTTGCTTTTGGGATTTTCCACCTGCTCCTTCCCATAGGGAACCTGGTCTCCTTACTGCCTACCTCAATCTTCATGAAAATTTTCTGTCATCTCACAACTAATCTGTTACTGCCCTCGTTTTCCTCTGTACCTCATTTGTGCTTGAGCACCTACTCCCCTCGGCGGTCTAGCACTCCCAATGGAGAATCTTCCTCCGTATCTCCGGAACCCATTACCCCCCGGAAGAACTCTCATGTCTGTCAGAACCACTCCTGCACCCGGCATGCTATAAAAGGGTCCTCTGGTACCTAGAGTCAAACACTGGACTCTTGTACATGGTTCACACTCTTCTCCATCTCAGAGTCTGCTATGTCTTCAGTGCTGCTTTGGGGGTACTTTACCACCCTGGACCCCAATTACTTCACAACTACTAGCAGGGCAACCATATTCACTCTCTAGCCTTTCCCTGACCTGCATCAGGCTGGCAGAGTGTAGATCTGGCAACACATTTACCTCTTCTAGAGCACTAGTAGCAGAAGGCACTTGGTTGCTACTAGAGACCACATTCGTTTCATAAGAAATTACAAAAACATTTTTCTTCATGGCTATCACCTCCCGGATTCATAACTTCTGCACTACACTCGGACTCACTATCCTCTAAAGGGAATAAACTAGCCTCTTCCTCTTCTATAGCTGCTAGTTCACACTGGGCACTATCCTGAGCTGTACTGAGGTCTGCGCTATGGACACAAACCACAGGACCTACATTACCTGCAGTACTGTTGTCCACCAAATACCACTGGGGCGATCTGCAACTTGCACTTTACACTCACTTTCCACACAGTGCGCTCCGGTCGTGGTAACCCATTTGAAACCCTCTGGAACCCAGGGGCTTCACTTACAACTGCAGGCATTCAACCATGACTTTCCCCCACCGGGGGAGCTTTGGATACCTTGTTGCTACGGCAACCACCTTAGCTCCCCTGGAGATGATCTTGGTAACCTTTTTTCCTGGTTATCTTTTCACAAGACACACATCCCTACAATACTCCTAGCGCTGTTAACCCCAACCTCTAGGGGCGTATCTGAGCTAGTTTTCTCCACTGTTGGAGCTGTCATATCCAAATAAGCTAGTTCACTCTCTACACTAACTTCATTATTGTCCAGGACACCTTCCCTGGGCACTTTCTCTCATTAGCTCTGTCTAATGACTTACTGCAGTCATGTGTGGGGATGTTTCCTTCACATCCCCAGCAGGTGCAGCAGACGTCTGGCTGCTACTGGCACCCCTCTGTTCAGACAGAGCATTTTTCACAAAAATAACATTTTCAATAGACGACTCAGCATGCAATAAATTGAGTCCATCCAACTTGACCAGTTCCCCCTCCAACATTCCTGCAACTGCTTCCTGGAGTCTTCTGGCCTGGCGGCACCTCTGGGCCTTCGGCCAAGTCCTCACACAATTCATGTGTACGTTTAACAGTGTCACTTGATGTGTCATTAGTAGTGTTGAGCGATTACGTTGGCTATCGACATCGGGCGATAGTCGATAGTCGGCCACCATCGATAAGGTTTTTCGATAGTGAGCAGTCGATTATGAGCGATGACCATTAAAGTCCCATGGGAGAGCAACAACACCTTCATTCTTACACCCAAACAGGGCTGGAGAAGCTGGAATTAACATCCCCAACAGTCAAATGGATACCCTGCTACATCTTAGGCACAACACTTAGGCTTTTAAAAGCCACAGAAAAAAAGTCACACACCATTCACTATCCCTGTCTTGACCACAGCATGACCCTTAAACCTGCATCACCCACAAATTAAAAAGTGCCAGAAGGCAGTATTATTTGAACCATCATTTTACTTGAACTGGACATTGAATATCCCTGTCCTGGAAAGCAACATGACCCTAAAAACCTGCATGACCCACCCGATTAAAAAGTGCCGGGAAGAAAGTAGTCTTTGAACCACCAATTTAGTTGTACCTGGACATTGACTAGAACTGTCCTGGACCGCAGTATGACATTAAAACCCTGTGCTGACCCCAGATAAAGTGACAGAAAAAGAGTCTTTCAACTCCCCTTTTAGTTGAACTGGACATTGGACAAACCCTGTCCTGAGACGCGCATGACCTTAAACCTGTACTGATCCACAGATTTAAAAAGTGCCGGAAAAAGGAGCCTTTCAACCACCAATTTTAGTTGAAACTGGACATTGACTATACCTGTCCTTGGACCGCAGTATGACAATTAAACCTGTCTGACCCCCAGATTGAAAAGTGCCGGAAAAAGGAGTCTTTCAACCCCACCATTTTTGTTGAACTGGGACATAGACTAGAACTGTCTGTGCACAGCATGACCCAGGGCCGGAGTTACAGTGGGTGCGGTGAGAGCCCAGGGCTGGCGCGTCCTTCATCTATTTAACACGCAGGTTAAAATGCCCTGATGACGGCCGACGAGCAACGAAAAACTGTCGTGTGAAGAAGAGTGCGGAAGCGGAAGTGTGAAACTCCAGCCTTCCTCAGTACACAGTCAAGACCTGGGTAGCGCTTGCCCCTCCGTCCATGAGTGCGGACCAATTGAGCTTCACTTGGAAATACTGATGGTTAACGCTCTGTTCACCCAGGTGCCCTTTTCTTGGGCATTCTTTTTCTCATTTTACTCAACGTGCTGGAGGAAATTTGTCTCTGTATTTGTTCTCTGTTCCGTAGCTCCATACTCCTTGTCTATGAATACCTACATCTGAGTCAAGTTTTCCCTGTACCTACCTTGTACAATTCGAGAATTTTTATCCAGCTATTTTACATGCAAGTTTTTTAGTACTTTAATTCTAGAAAACACATTTTTAAAATAGGATGGAATCCCCACCATGTCTTTGTTTCTCTTTTTTTAATTTGTTTAAATGGGTTGTCTCAATAAGGGATTGATAGGCTATGTTAAAGATCTTGCAAAACAAGTCATTTTGCAATATGTGTCATTAAACAGTGTCCTACCTATTCCTGTTTCTGACGCAGCACCAATCAAACTTGGAGCCTATTCTTGGACAATGTGAAGAACAAATGTTCTCGTTTAGAGAAACAACATTTTTTTTATATTAGGACTGTATATAGCTTGCATGTCACGAAATGCCCCAAACAATTCAAAGCATGACAACCTTGAGCCACTTTGGACATTTGTGATTAACAAATGTCTGTTGAAACAAACATTTTTTTCTTATGGACCTGTAGTATTTGCTGCATTTCAAAGCAAGGCATGACACAAAAAAATTAAAAAAAATGACTCTCAAGCCACTGTTTAAAAATTTGTGAGGGAGGAGAAAAATGCCACTTAGATGCCAACATTTCTGTTCCAAAGGACCATGGATTATTGCTCTATCTCACAGCTACATGACCAAAAAAATTATAAATATGACTTCTCAGCACTATTAAAAATTGGAGGGAGAATGCCACTTAGAAGCCACATTTCTGTTCCAAAGGACAATGATTATTGTTGTATCTCACAGCTAACATGACCCCAAAAAATTATAAATATGTCTTCTCAGCCACTATTAAAAAATTGTGAGGGAGAAATGCCACTTAAAAGCCACATTTTTGTTCCACAAGGACCTTGATTATTGCGTATCTCACAGCTTAAATGACTTGCCTGCTGCTGCCGATACGCCTACTTGGCACTTAGTGCTGTCACGTGCTGATATTGCTCAACAGTGGACAATTTTGGGAACTGTGAACCAGACGCAACAGATGTCTCCATTGATCAATTCAGCAAGGTCCTCACATTTCCTCGCATTTTACTCTATATTTGAGGTGGGTGAAGAAAAGTGCTGGAGTTTTTGTTTTGTACCGGGGATCCAGGAGGGTGGCCACCCAGTAACTGTTGTTCTTTTTGATGGGCCTTAATGCGAGGATCCATGTTGGAGGGAAATGGAGATCCCAAGCACTCATGTGAGAGTTGAGCTTGATTTCCCAAGCCTCTGGGTCGAGGGGCACTAGCAACTGTCTTCATCATCTTCCCTCCTCTGCCTCAAATTGAACCAACCTCTTTCAAGGCTGGGACGTCACGGCGGTTAACATCGGTGGTCTAGAATACCTTCCTCTCCTCCCTCCACGCTGCCTTCGGCACAGACTTCAAACACAGCCCTGACTTTGCCTGAGATGATGCACCCTGAGAGTGATGCGCCACCATTGCACTAGCTCTGGACCCGAACCACGCCCTAATGAAAAAGACCGATGAAATTGTGAAAACTGTGGGCCTTGTGGATTTGACGGAGAGAAAGGATCTGTGTCCGCATCTGTGTCCTTCTCCTCCTCGTCGCTGGCGGGACCTGTGTTTCAGAGTGTCACACGATCGTTCCAGAAGAGATCAACACAATGCTCATGCTGACAAGGGCATTGTCCGCACTAACCATTTTGGTGGCTTCTTCAAAATGGCTAAGGATGGTGCAGGAGCTCTTTCACCTGCCTCCCACTCATCGGTGTTTCAACACCACGAGGTCCGCACCGCTGACTTGTCAGGTCCATGTGTCACTTTGTACTGCGTAAATGGCATGCGCTGCTCGCCCACAATCGCGTGGAGCCATGTGGAGGGTGGAATTCCAGCGTGTTGCCATCGTCACAATTGAGACAGTTGACGGAGCCGAGCTGACGTGCAACGCAGCCAGGCGGGACGAAGCAAGCGTGGCGAACGGCGGAAGTGCGAAACTTAGACTTCGAAGCCTTCCTCAGCAGGCAGTCCAGACCCGGGTAGCTCTTTAGAAATTTCTTGGACGACAAGGTTCAGACATGTGCAGGCCAAGGGATGTGCCTCCAGCCTAGCCGATCTTAAGGGCGGCCAGCAAGATATCGGACCGTTATCGCACACACCTTGCTGGCACAGGTTCTTGGACCCAACTAGTGCTCACCGGTCTAATTGCGGAGAGCCGTCCACAGATCCTGATGTGTAGGTGGACAGGTCTCCATGCAGATGATTTTCAAACACGGCCTGGTTTCTTTGGGCACGTGAAATGCCACCGAGGACCTTGGGGGAAAAGAAAACCTGCACCATCCCTGCGGTTTTGAAGAGCGTGCGCCGAAGCAGAGAGCCACGTCACCCCCCGAGACATCCACTCCAGCTCACCCTAGTCCCAGTGAGCTGTCACAGAGATATAGCGGCCTTGGCCGTGCTTATAGTCCATGTGTCGGTGGGTCAGATGGACTTTTCCAGCCACAGATGCAGGGACAATGCGCTTGAAATTTTAGGAGGAAAAACACGTGGTGCCAGGGCAAGGGACGGCTATTATGGCATAGAAATGCACCTGCTCGGCTCTGGTATTGGGGGCAGGCAAGGGGCCATGACGTCGGCGGAACCCATTCTGTGTCCACCAGACAGGAAGGACATTCAGGCTTTGGCTTTGGTGATGGTTTGGGTTTAAATGTGTTTTCTTCTGTCCCAAACCTGGAGACTGAAGGCTGGTGCTAGATGGCCGCCTGTACGGCATGCAGGTCGTTTCAAACTGGCGGAAGGAGAATGCGGACCACCCCCCTCCCCTAGGATGGGGTCTCTGGTGGTTTTGGTGGTACTCGGGCTGAGGTGGAGGCTGAAAGCTGGGAGGTGTTCCCTGATCATGACATCTGAGAGGACATGGGCTGCTGAGGAACGATTGGTGGGTGGCGGAAGAGGAGTAGGGAGACAAAGGGTGTGTCAGAAATTGGTTGGAGGGCCCGGCGTCGCGTCTGGCCTTTTTTGGCCATGTGTTCCCTTCCATTTCAACTATGCATTCGCCTGCATGTGACTAGGACATGTTGGTGCGTGGTTTAAACAACTTAAGGTTCTATGTCGTCTACTTATGCGTTTACGGCAAAGGCGGCATGTGATATCGCTGGGTGAATCAGAGACTTGCTCAAAGATAGGCCAGGCTTGAAGGAGGTCTGGACCTTTTTGAACGGCGATAAGCGAGGGCGGCGGGTTTGCGTTGACCGTGGCTGGCGGAATCATATCAGCGGATTCTGCGACCGCCCTCTCCCTTTTTTGTGGCGGGGACCGTCATTGACACTACCCATCGTCTTCATCCTCGTCCATATGATGAAGCGCTCGCAAGCAAATTCTTGGAAAAGACCAGGCATGGATCCGCAATGTCATCATCATCAACAACACAGGTGACTTGGTCGTCCGACTTTCTGCATCGGAAGCTGCGGGCTACAAGCAAGGGGCACTGCAAGGCTCGATGCCGGACCGCCCGGGATTTTGCGACTTGACCAGCTCATTCACCTCCTCTGATGGCATCAGTTAAATGGGAGTCAGAGCAGACTAAATCATCCTCTTGTTCTTTTAAACATGCCTTCTGACCCCAACCGCATTTTGTCATCAAGGAGGTCTTCAGGACAATGGATTATCACAGTGGTGGGTACCACGAGTTGTCATTTGGGCTGCTTCTTGTTGGAGGATGCTTGATGATGCTGATGACGACATTTGTGGCAGTTGACTGCGAGGACGAGGCAGGTTACAGATGCTAGATGCAGGTGCATTAACCAATGAAGATAGATTGGCGACGTGTTCGGTTACTTAGATTCACAGGGCCCTGACCCAGCGATGACAGCATGACGGTCCTGCAACTGACGATCGCTGGCATGCGTGTGTTGTCGCCTCAGCACTGGAAGGAGCACCTTCTTCGGTACTCTACCTCCATGTGCTACCCCACTCTTTGTTCGCTTAAACCATCCACCTGCATTTCGCTCATGTTCAGAAATATACAAATTTGAGGGAAGGTAGGGATAGTTTTGGAAAGTCTCTTATTAAAGACGGGCAAATCACAGCTATTCTCAAATTCCCTTAATCAAAAACAAAATTGTGGATCAAATTTAACTGCAAGGTGTCTATTCAAAAAATCTGGGTACTGGGAAAAAGTCCCAAAAAAACACGTATCTGTTTATGACTTTGGTATAATAAATGGTATTTCTTGCACCTTTTCAATTCACCTGGTGGTGGAATATTAGAAATTGCTGTTTTAAGATTTTACGTAGATGCTTCGTCAATGAACAGTGCGGGTGTGCAAAAGTCGAAAAACATGTAACTGTTATGTTTTGATATAATAAACGGTATTTTTGACCCTTTCAATTCACATGTGGTGAATATAGAATTGCTGTTTTAAGATTTACGTAGATGCTGCGTCAATGAACAGTGGTTGGTGCGCCAAAAAGTCAAAAAAACACGTATGTTATGTTGTTCTGATATTAATAAACTGTATTTTTTGCACATTTCAATTCACCTGTGGTGAATATATAATTGCTGTTTTAATATTTAGTAGATGCTGCGTCAATGAACAGTGCTCGGCTAGCGCAGAACTTTGAGAACTTGTCAAAAAAACACGTAACTGTTATGTTTTGGATATAATAAACGGTATTTTTTTGCACCTTTTCAATTAACCTGTGGTGAATATAGGATTGCTGTTTTAAGATTACGTAGATGCTGCGTCTCAATGTACAGTGCTAGGTGCGCAAAAGTTCAAATAACAGTAACTTGTTGATGTTTTCGTACGATACACGGTATTTTTGGGCAACAAAAAACAACTGTGCTGGAATACAGATTGCTGGATTGTAATTTAAGTGCAAGGTGGATATATCAACAGTCACAGGTGTAATGGGTAAAATTGAAGAACCTATCGGCAATGATTAATGATAATAAAAGTGGAGTTTGCAGGCTAACAATAGAGGTCCTGCAGCTACTAGAATGGATGTTTATCCAATATAAGTTCAGGCTCGCTCATGCCCAAATCCAGGGAATTATTACAATAGCAAACTGTTAATAATAAGATATTTCCACTACAATGTCTACACTATAGTCTGGTGAACTTTATCCATGTTGTTCTTCTATAGATGAGCTTGTCTGTGTTCGCCCGCGCCCCCCCCCCCCCCCCCCCCGCTCCCACCGCGGCTTTTAAATTCTCTAGCTAATACATAAAATCTTCCAAATCTCTAAATCTAACTAAATTGAGGATCACAGCTAATATGTAGAGGGTTTCTCTGTGCAGAAATAGACTAATTTCGCTGAGCTGTTTGGCACAGGCAGAGCGCAGGGTCCTATCCCTATGAGACGTTGAGAGGGACACTGAGGCTGAAAAGGGAAAACGCTGTTCTATGTAAAACGAGGTCATGGTGATTTTTCCAGGCCAATGAACCATACACCATCCAGTCATGACGTCGCACACACATCTCACCCTGCTCTATTCTGTAATCTGATTTGTGGCAGCCCAAAATTAAAGGAACGCGCGAAAAAGGCGCGATCTTAATAGATGATGCACGATTTTAACTAGAATCTATCGCGATGATCTGGAATTTTCCGCCGATCAGCATGAAAAACCTTGCCGATTTCAACTTGTGGTCGAAAAAATCGCTCCACACTACTATTCACATTTAAGTGCAAGGTGACCTCATATGAACAAAAGTGTAGTGCACAAGAGTTAAAAAACAACGTATCTGTAATGTATTGTGATAATAAAAGTATTTTTTGGCACCTATCCAAATTCACCTGTGGTAACTACACAATGTGCTGGATTCAAAAATTTAATGCAAGGTGGCTCTTCAATAAATCTGGACTGGGACAAAGTGCAAAAAAAACAAGATATCTGTAATGTATCGGATAATAAAAGGTATTTTTTGGCACCTATCCAAGTCACCTGTGGTGACCTAAAAAATTTGCAGTATTCACATTTAAGTTGCAAGGTGCCTGAAATGAACAAAAGCTGTAGTGCACCAAAAGTAAAAAACACGTATCTGAAAATGATATTCGGTAATATTAAAAGGTATTTTTTTGGCACCTATCAATTCACCTGTGGTAATACACATTGCTGGATTCAAATTTAACTGCAAGGTGGCTCTATCAAGAAATATGGAATGGGCAAAGTGGCAAAAAATGCACAGTATCTGTAATTTAATTCGGATAATAAAGGGTATTTTTTTTGGACCTATCAATTCACTGTGGGACTAAAAAATTGCAGTATTCACATTTAAGTGCAAGGTGCCTCATATGAAACAAAGCTTGTAGTGCCAACCAAAGTCAAAAAACACGTACTCTTGTAATGTATTCGGATAATAAAAGGTATTTTTTGGAACCTCAATCAATTCACCTCTGGTGACTAAAAATTGCAGTATTCACATTTAAAGTGCAAGGTGCCTCAATGAACAAAGCTGTAGTGGCAACCAAAGTCAAAGAACACGTAATCTGTTATGTTTTAGGGATATTAAAAGGTATTTTTTGGCACCTATCCAATTCAACTGTGGTGATAAAAATTGGAGTATTCAACATTTAAGTGCAAGGTGCAATCAATGAACAAAGCTGTAGTGCACCAATGTAAAAAAACAAGTATCCTGTAATGTATTCGGATAATAAAAGGTATTTTTTAGGACCTAACAATTCACCTGTGGTAACTGGCACCATTGCTGGGATTTCCAAATTTAACTGCAAGGGGCTCTATCAACAAATCTGGACTGGGCAAAAGTGCAAAAAACACGTATCTGTAATGTATCGGATATAAAAAGCTTATCTTTTTGGCACCTATAAATTCACCTGTGGTGACTAAAAATTGCAGTATTGCACATTTAAGTTGCAAGGTGCCTCAATGAACAACGCTGTAATGCACCAAAGTCAAATAAACACGTATCTGTAATGTGATTCGGATAAATAAAAGGTATTTTCTTGGCACCTATCATTCACCTGTGGAGACTTAAAATTGGAGTATTCTCATTTAGGGGAGTGCAAGGTGACTCAATGAACAAGCTTGTAGTGCACCAAAGTTAAAAAAACACGTATTGTAATGTATTGCGGATGTTACAGGTATTTTTGGCACATATCAACCTGTGTGGAACTTGCTTGGATTCTAATTTAAGTACAAGGTGGATATATCAACAAAGGTGGAATGGGCAAAATTGAAAATGAACACCTTATCTGAATGTATATGTAATAAAAGTGGAGTTTTGCACCACTAACAAAGAGACCTGCAGTTTACTAGACAAGATGTGTTTCCCTATATAGTTCAGGCTGCCCAATATCCAGGAAATATTTCAATAGAAACTGTTAATATTAAAGCTATTGCAATGTCTACACTAAGTCTTGTATGAAACTTTATCCAGTATTCTTTATAGAGCTTGGTCTGTGTTCGCTCCGCGGGGCCACCCTTCCTCGCTCCCCCCCGTGACTTTACAGCGTTAGATGCTCCTTTAAAATTCTCTACCTTAACTATATAAAATCTTCCGAATACCTCTAATCGACAAAATTGTAAGGAGCAAGCTAAATAGTAGAGGTTTCTCTGTGAAGAAATAATAATAATTTCGCTGAGCTGTTTGTTTGGACTCACAGAAGAGCGCGTCCCTTTGCTTCTGAGACGCTGGGAGACACTGAGTGGTCTGAACAGGAAACGCTGGTTCTATGTAAAACGAGGTCATGTGTGATTTTTCAAGCCAATCGCATACCATACAATCATCCCAGTCATGACGTTCGCTCAAACATCTCACCTGCTTCTATTCTGTAATCTGATTTGCTGGCCCGCACAAAATTACAGGAAGCGGCTCTAAAGAAGGCGCGTTCTTAATAGATGATGCACAGATTTTAACCTAAATTATCGCATGATCTAAAAAATCCGATCACACCATAAAAAACTGTGCCGATTTCAACTTGTCGATAATACTCGTCAACACTAGTCCATTAGTAACAGGAACAGTCTTACCCCATTCAGGCGGTCTCACGATTTGGACCATGTCACTGAACCTTCTGTACACATCTTGGGTTGACAGTCCTTCATCAGACAGAGGTGGGATTCCACCCCACCTGGAGCTTAGTGGATCTGGGACTGTGACTTATGTGGCTCCCTGAAGAGAAACGGTCAAACAACACCTTCTTCTCGCTGTGGGGCTCCTACAGCTGGACTCTATCTGCTGGACGGTGGCAGCGGTTCCCTGTGGATTTGAAGTTGGTTGCCCTTGGAAACAGCAGCATGAAGGCAACCGTAGGGAATTCCATTTTATCCTGGGCGTGCATGTATCACTTGTTTCTGTTTGGTATTTAGATTGTTAATGGGTGGGGATTCGCCCACCCTATTCTTAGGGACTTTAGTCGGTGACAATTTTGGTACTTCCCTCTTAGGCAGTGGCACAACCACCTCCGGGTGTGGGAAATGACAGAACGAGGGATCCCCTTCAGTATTCCACTCTCTGCTTCCTCCACAACTGCCAGACTGAGGAAAGTTTCTGCCCGGCATCCTCCACCATAGTAAGCGTTCCACTCTGTGTTTCGGCCGCCATCTTGGCCGGACACTATCGTCTGGGATCGGTCGCTTTGGTAAACGGAAAACAGTATAGGTCGACACAGGTTTCTCATTAATCTTGGGCTTTCCGCCGAGCATTATTCTCCAACACAGGAAAAACATATACAGCATTCCAAAATAAAATCCCTAGGCCGTTCCGGGCCCATACTAATGTTACAGAGAGTCCCTCCTCTAGCAGTGGTATGGGTCTACTATTCAGCCCCACAAAACATGTACTCACACTGTACAATATAGTCCTTGGGCCTGGCTTCTCTCAAGCCTACGGGGGGAAAAGATTCAGGATACTCTCCTGGACAAAGGAATGCACACGTCCATACACTAACTGTTGAGACACGCTCCCCCCTTGGTATACTGAAGACCAGGCTATTTAACAGACCTTCACGTCTGAGCAACTATCCTAATTACCACCTGAGTAATTAACTCCTGGTTACCCTTGCCAGACTGTGACCTTCTCATGACAGGAAGCAAATTGCGTCAACCCATAGCTTGGAAACTCAGCTGCTGCAGCCTCTAGTGGAGCGAGAAATGTGATCTGTCTAAGGTCGCACGCCACATTATATATTTATATATATATATATATTATATATATATATATAATATATATATACTATAATATAAAAATTATCAGCACATCCAATGATCTACATGAAAAATTTGGAAGGAGGGTGCCAGCACAGCAAAAGCTTCCGATACAAGAAGTTCAAAAAAATATTAGAGTAAAAAAAGTCCACTTTTTTTTACATATATATATATTGATTTCATTGTTCTAGAAATTGGATATGTCTGTTTATAAAGTTATTCATTTTACATGACCATCCCAATTTCAAATTCTTATACTGGGTAATGTATTTCCATGCAAAATCCCATCTGGAAATTACATTGCATATAGTGCCACACTTTGTGCACACATATTTGCAATGTTAATTCGGGAGGATTTCGCGTCGCAGATATAGTCCCCATA
Source organism: Phyllomedusa bahiana (assembly GCA_025379985.1). NCBI lineage: Eukaryota > Metazoa > Chordata > Amphibia > Anura > Hylidae > Phyllomedusa > Phyllomedusa bahiana. Next base: position 34,346 of record JAODAL010024171.1, on the reverse strand, counting down.
GTAGAAATAATGGGGAATGTATTTCAAGGACGTGAAATTCCATCCTGAATTAACATTGCAAATATTGTTGTCACAAAGTATGGCACGTAATTTGATGTTAATTCCGGATGGATTTTGCGTTGGAAATACATTACCCTGTCCTAGGCAGATTGTACCCCATTAGATGAAAAAAAAATACACTCACCTCTTCTTGTTTCCCGATAAGCTGCAGGCCGAGCAGCCTGGCTTCTCCTAGTGAAGCCCGGTGCATCGCTGTGTGATGTCATCGTGCCACCGACCACTAGTAGGTTTAAGGCCTAGGGCCTTAGACCTATTAGGAAGGATAGTGTAACTCTGCTCCACTAAGCGCCCACACACATATGCTTATGAGTGCTCGGGATAAAGGGCCTGGGTGTTCTTAGACATGATGTGCGACCCAGGCCCGGCACAATGGTGGTGGCGGGCACTGATGTGGCGGACCAGAGGCGTACCGGATGACCCTCCTGTCCTCCTGTGGGCCAGTCCGACAATAGTTAAGGATATGGGGAAAAGATAAGCAAAAAACTATGTGTAGAAGAAAATTTATTCCTCTCATTTTCATATCTACTTGTTGGTAAAAAAAGAAGATATTAAGAAATTTTGAGGGGCAGATTTACTATGGCAGATGCATCAGAATTTTGCTGCAAATTGCAACAAAGTTCTGACATATATGATTTACTCCACATTTATTATGTATTTTAAACAGTTTCTAGAAACTTCTGCACCGCTTCCAACTAAAAAAGTGTGGCTCTGCAGAAAGGGCACATACAAAAAATGGACCACACTGCAGTTTTTTGGGTCATATTCACAGCTCAATGGCTGGACTAGACTTAACCAAGTAGCAGGCAACTCTAGCCTATATGCCCTATATGTCACCTGGGAAAAAATTAATAGTGCAGCTAATTTGCAGAGCAGCAGCTTCTAACCCCACTGCCCCCCCCCACCCCCCCCCCACCCCCCCCCCCCCCCCCCCCCCCCCCCCCACCCCCCCCCCCCCCCCCCCCCCCCCCTAGCGGAGCACCCCCCCCCCCCCCCCCCACAATTAGCCCCCCCCCCACCCGACCTTAAATACTTGCACATTGTTTAATACGTTCAACACAGCATGAGAAAAGCCAAAGATAATGTATGGGAGAATTGGCACAAATGTAAAAATACCAATAAAACACACTCACCCACTCTCAATGAGAATGAGGGGGATGGTTGTTGGTACTACAATTGCCTATAAATAAGGCAAGACAGAAGGGTGCCATAAATACAGATACACCTTATTTATATGCAGTTTATGGTGAAATAGTACCTTGTATTTTGTGCAGCCTGTACTTATATTAGGATACAGAAACTTTTTCTAGTAACTGAAGATAGTATTTGATAGGTGCAAAACCCAACTTTTATTATCAGTACACAATTTAATTAGGTTCTTTTCACTTTTTTGCAGCCCAGTTTTGTTCAAAGACCCACTTTTTACTTACAATAGGATACAGAACTTTTCTAGTCACCGCAGGTGTATTTCATAGGTGCAAAAACCACCTATTATTATCTGTACACAATTTAATTACGTGTTTTTCACTTTGGCGCAGCCCAGTTTTGTTCAAAGACCCACCTTGTACTTACATTAGGATACAGAAATTTGCTAGTAATTGCAGGTGTATTTCATAGGTGCAAAACCCACCTTTTATTATCCGTATTCATTTCAAATAGGTGTTTTTTTTTACTTTGTTGTGGCCCAGTTATGTTCAAAGAGCCACTTTGTACTTAAATTTGAATACAGAAATTTTGTAGTTACTGTTGGTGTATTTTTAATTGGTGCAAAAACCACCGTTTGTTATCCGTATAACTTTTAAAATAGCTGTATTGCACGTGGTGCGGCCCTAGTTTTTTTCAAATTAGCCACGTTGTACGACAATTCTGAAAAATTTTCTAAACAAACTGTCTCGTTTGTCATTGCTGCAAAAAACGAAATTTTTCATCCGTGTAACTTCGAATAGTTTTTATTGCACTCGTTGAATCTCTGTTTGGCGCAGATAACGCACTTGTACGATATTTTGTTGAAAACTATCAATTCCTAGTCCTACTGGGTAGTGTTGAGCGATTGCATTGGCTATCGAGATCGATCGATAGTCGATAGTCGGCCGCTATCGATAAGGTTTTTCGATAGTGAGCATCGATTATGGCGATTACCATTAAAGTCTATGGGAGAGCAACAACACCTTCATTATTACACCCAAACAAGGCTGGAGAAGCTGAAATTAACATCCACAACAGTCAAATGGATACGTCCTACATCTTAGGCAACACACTTAGGATAATAAAAGTCACAGAAAAAAAAATCAAAAGACCATTTAAATATCCCTGTCTTGTACCACAGCCTGACCCTTAAACCTGCATCAAACCCCCAATTAAAAAGTGCCAGAAGGCAGTATGATTTGAACCAAACATGTTACTTGAACTGGACATTTTAATATCCCTTTCCTGGAACGCAGCATGAGCCCCAAAACCCGCATGACCCCCACATTAAAAAGTTTCGGAAAAAGGAAGTCTTTTAACCACCATTTTAGTTTCACTGGAAAATTGACTATCCCCGTCCTGGGCCACAGCATGAGCCCCAAACCTGCATGACCCCCACATTTAAAAAAGTGACGGAAAAAGGAGTCTTCAACCACCCTTTTAGTTTCACTGGACATTGACATACCTGTCCTGGGCCACAGCATGAGCCCCAAACCTGCATGACCCCCACATTTAAAAAGTGACGGAAAAAAGGAGTCTTTCAACCACCATTTTAGTTTCACTGGACATTGGATATACCTGTCCTGGGCCACAGCATGAGCCCCAAACCTGCATGACCCCCACATTTAAAAAGTGCCGGGAAAAAGGGGGTCTTTCAACCACCATTTTAGTTTCACTGGACATTGACTAAACCTGTCCTGGGGGCCCCAGCATGAGCCCCAAAAAACCCGCACGACCCCCCCATTTAAAAAGTGCCGGAAAAAGGAGTCTTTCAACCACCATTTTAGTTTCACTGGACATTGACTATACCTTCCTGGGCCACAGCATGACCCAGGGCTGGAGTTACAGTGGGGGCGGTGAGAGCCCAGGCTGGCGTCCGTCATCTATTAACACGCAGGTTAAAAGCCTGATGACGCAGCAAACGAAAACTGTCGTGCTGAAGCAGAGTGCGGAAGCGGAAGTGTGAGAACTCCAGCCTTCCTCTGTACACAGTAAATACCTGGGTAGACGTTGCCCCCCCGTAAGAGTGTGGACCAATTGAGCTTCACTTGGAAATACTGGTGGTTAACGCTCCTGTTACACCCAGGTGCCCTTTATCTTGGCATTCTTTTTCTCATTTTTCTCAACGTGCTGGAGTAAATGGTCTCTGTACTTTGTTCTCTGTCTGTGCTCCATACTCCATGTTCTCTGAATAACCTAATCTGGTAAGTTTTCCTGTACCTCCCTTGTACAATTCAGAGGATTTTTTAACAGCTATTTTTTACATGCAATTTTTTAGTACTTTAATTCTAGAAAACAACATTTTTAAAATAGGATGGAATCCCACCATGTCTTTGTTTCTCTTTTTTTTCATTGTATTAAATGGGTTTTGTCTCAATACCCGGATTTATAGCTATGTTAAAGAACTAGCAAAAACAAGTCATTTTGCAATATGTATCCATTAACCAGAGTTCCCAAGCCAAATTCCTTTTCTTTCAGACAGCACCATCACCCTTGAGCCACTCTTTTTTTTTTTTTTTATATGACAATTGTGCAGAAGCAAAATGTTCTGTTATAAAACAGACATTTTTTAGAAAAGGGACTGTAGTATAGCTGCTAGTGTCACAGCGCAAATGCCCCCAAAAAATTCAAAGCATGACCCTTTGACCCACTGTTGGTCAATTGTGAAGACCAAATTCTGGTTGAAAACAACCTTATTTAGAATAGGCTACCTGTAGTATGCTGCATGTCACAGCAAAATCCCCCAAAAATCAAAGCAATGACCCATTGATCCACTTTGGTCAATTGTGAAGAACAAAAGTCAGTTAGAACAACATTTTTTAGAATAGACACGTGTAGTATGCTGCAGTCACAGCAAAATTTGCCCCCAAAAATTCAAAGCATGACCCTTGAGCCACTTGTCAATTGGGGGTGGGGGGGGGGGGTGGGGGTGAAGAACAAATGTCTTTTAGAAACAACATTTTTTTAGAATAGACCTGTAGATAGCTCAAGTCACGAGCAAAATGCCCCCAAACATTCAAAGCATGACCCTTGAGCCACTTTAGTCAATTGTGAAGAACAAATGTCTGTTAAAACAACATTTTTAGAATAGGACCTTTATAAGCGGCATGTCACAGCAAAAATGCCCCCAAAATTCAAAGCAATGACCCTTAGCCCACTTTGGACAATTGGTGAAGAACAAATGTCTGTTTAGAAACCACATATTTTATATAATAGTATCTGTAGTATTGCCGCATATCAAATCACATGACCTCAAAAAATTATAAAAATGACTTCTCAGACCACTGTTAAAAATGTGAGGGAGAAATGCCACTATGAGCACATTTGCTATACCAAAGGACCATAATTATAGCTTACACACAGCATCATGACCCCAAAAAATTTATAAATATAGCTTTTCTCACCAACTATTATAAATTATGTGAGGGAGAAATCCACTTAGAATCCCATTCAGTTCCAAAGGACCATGATTATTGCAGTATCTCACAACATCATACCTCAAAACCATATGACAATGCGAAAACTACTTAATAAAAAGAGAGTAAATGAATACGTGTTGACCATGCATGAAACCCTTGCTGTCTTAGCATCTCCTCACAGCAAAACCATCAAAAGATCTGTTGGTAAAAAGGAATAAAAATGCAGTTAGAAATGATCATTTGAAAAAAAAGTTTTCAGAGACCTATTTCTGTATGTAAAAGGCATTTGAAGTAGGGACCGGCAACTAATCGGTACCTCGTCAATGAGGTCCCTAACAACACCATGCAGAGATCCATTCCTGAATCATCTGAAGAAATCAACGATCCCCTATTAACCTTGGAAAAGCCGATGCGTTTGTCTGAAATACACCTCCTCGTGCATGTAAGGTCCGCTCAGTATATGACGCTGGCTGCTGGCCTGGACAACACCGCGTAATGGCCGTGACCGAACAGCCACGGGCCATTTCGTCCATTTTGGATACCCAGAAGTCAAGTTGGTTCTAACACATGCAACAACTTCGGTGATGAGAACTTCAGATATCCGTGCACCAGGAATCTTAAGCTGATCTCTGTGTGTTTGAGTGGTGGCCCTGCAATGCAATGTCGGTTGGTGGAGCGTGGTAAACAAGAGATAGCATAGGTCACCCATAGGGCTCTTCCACCTTGCCTGCGCGTACCGCTACGCTACATTCACACCACCTGCTGTCACGGTCGCTGATGTTGTAGCCACCTGTGCCATTATTTGGGGGAACGTGAAGCAGACGCACCAGATTTCTCCAGTTGATCATCAGCAGGTCTCCATTTCCTGCAATTTTAAGCTCAATGTGGGTGATTGGAAGGAAAGTGCTGATTATTGTTATTGTACCGGGGATCCAGGAGGAGTGGCCCACCATACAAGTATGTTCCCTTTTGATGCCTTAATGCAGGACATGTTGGGTGGGATGAAAATGGAGCATTCCAGTCACCTCAAGTGAGAGATGTAGCCTTGATTTCCCAAGCCTCTGGTCGAGGGGCACTAGCAACTGATCTTCCTCATCTTCCTCCTCTCCTCAAAGTACGCGCCAACCTCATTCCAAGCTTGACGTCGTTAACATCGTGTTCTATGAATACCTCCTCCTCCTCCTCCTCCGCTGCCTCCTGCACAGCTTCACCACAGCCGCTGGCTTGCCTGATGGATGAATGCACCCTGAAGCAGGCGCGCCACCCTTGCACTAGCATCCTGGACCCCCGAACCACAGCCTAGATGAAAGACCGATGAATATTGAGAAACAGTCGGCCTGTGGAATTGACGAGAGAAAGCTCACGTGTCGCAGCTCTGTTCCGTCCTCCTCCTCCGTCCGCTTTGCGGGACCTGTTAGTTACAGAGTGTCCCACTATTCGTTCCCAGAACGTAGATCACCACAATGCTCATGCTGAAACAAGAGCATTGTCCCACTGACACATTTTGGTGCTTCTTCAAAACTGGCAAAGGAGGTGCAGAGCTCATTCACTCTGTCCCATCCACTCTCGGTTGTGTTTGCAACACCCCGAGTCCTGTACCGCTAGCTGTCCGGCATCGTGTCACTTCTACCTGCGTAAGGCATGCGCAGCTGCCACACACGCTGAGCATGTGGGGCTGGAATTCCAGCGTGTTGCACGTCAACATATGATACGGTTGACGTGGGAGGTGCCGAGCTATACTCTGGCATACGCAGCCAGGCGGTATGAAGCAGGGTCGAACGGCTGAAGTGCGACTCAGACCTCGACGCTTCTCAGCAGTCAGTCCAGTACCCGGTAGCTCTTTAGAAAATTCTTGACGACACTTCATGACATGTGTGTCCCTGCAAGGGATTTGCTCCATCCATCCATCTTAAGGTCGCAGCAGATATTCGCCCGTTAAATCCCTGCACACCGACTTGCCTGTGCACAAGGTTCTGTCACCCAGACCAGCGCTCGTCCGTTGCTTAGAGCCGTCCACAGCTCCTTGACCAGTGTGTGGACGGTCCCCAAGGCAGATTAATTTCACACGCCTGGTGTCCTCTGGGGCCACTGTGGTAAGTGCACCCAAGAGTACCTTGGGGAAAGAAGACCCTGCACCATCCCTGCATTTTTGGAAGAGCGTGCGCCGATCCTTGTAGCCACCGTTCCCACCCACCCCCAGAGACACCACACACTCACCAGTGAGCTGTCACTGAGAATATAGCGGCCTTGGCCGTGATACTATCCCTGTTCCCGGTGGAGTATAGGACTTCTTTCCCGGACACAATTCAGACAACGCGCTTGAAATTTTAGATGAAAACCAAAAACGTAGGCTGCCAGGGCAGGGACGGCTTTTCTGCCAAAGAAATGCCTGATCGGCATCTGTATTGGGGCAGCGAGGGCCATCGACGTTGGCGGAACCCATCTGTGACCACCAGACGGAAGGCAAAATTTGTCTCAAATGCCAAAAGCCTGGCAAAGCCGACATTCAGAGGCATTTGGCTTTGGATGGTTTGGGGTTAATAGTGTTTTCTTCTGTTCCCAAACCTGGAAGACAGAACTGGCTGCTAGACCTGGCCGCTGTACGACGTGCAGTCCGTCAAACTGGTCGAAGGAGAAAGGGTAGATGGTTCTCCTGGAGTGCGTGGTTACTCGGAGCGAGCCGTGGATGGCTGAAGCGAGGCACGTTATCCCGATCATGACTCTGAGATGACATGGGCACGGAGGAACGCGTTGTGGTGGCGAGGTGAGAGAAGGCGGAGACATAGGTTGTGAACAGTGGTGGAGGCCCCGGCGTCGGTCCTTGCCCTTTTGGCCAAGTGTTTCCCTCCATATTCAACTCTTGGCATTCGCAGCATGTGACGAGACATGTTGGTGGTGGTTAACAACTTAAGTTCTTGCCTCTACTTATGCGTTACGGCAAAGGCGGCATATGACATCGCTGGGGAGAATCAGAGGATTGCTCCAAAGAAGGTGCCCAGGCTGATAGGTCCTGGGACCTTTTGACGCGATTAAGCGAGGAGCGGGGTTTTGCGCTGACCGTGGCTGCGTAATCATATCCATCGGACTTCTGCGACCGCCCACCTCCCTTTGTGAGCGGACCCGTATAGACACTACCCACATCGTCTCCTCCTCGGCCACTGATGAAGCGCTCGCAAGGCAAATTCTGCGGGAACAAGACCAGATGATCCGCATATGTCGTCATCATCAACAATACAGTCAACACAGGTTCACTTTGGTCCGTCTGACTTCTGCATCCAGACCTGCGGCTTAGCAACAAGGGCACTGCATTGCGTTGCCAGACCGCCCGTGATTTTTCCCGATTGACCGGCTTCCTCAACCTTCCTGGTGGCATCATACTGGGCGTCAGAGCAGAACTACTAATCAACTCTGATCTTTTTAACATCCTTCAACCCCAACCGCTTTTTGTCACAAAGAAGGTCTTCAGACAATGATTATCCACAGTGGTGGTACAAACAGAGTATTGACATTTGCTGCATCATGTTTGGACGATTTGCTGATGATGTGGAAGTCGACATTGTGCGTACTTGCGAGGACATGAGGTAAGACTGCTAGAATCAGGTGCATTAACGCACTGACTGGACAGATTGGCGACGCTGTTTCGATACTTAGAATCACATGGCCCTGCCCAGCATGACAGCCTGACGGTCCCTCGCAACAGACGATTCCCTGGCATGGCAGTGTTGTCGCAGCACTGGAAGAAGCACCTTCTCTCTCCGTACCTCTACCTTCCATGTGCTACCCCCCACATTCACGCTTACCACCCTGCATTTTCGCTCCAACTGTTCCAGAAATATAAAAATTTGAGAAGGTATGGAATAGTTTTGGAATGTCCTCTTATTAAAGATAAGACGCAAATCACAGCTTATTCACAAATCCTCTAATCAAAACAAGAATTGCTAATTCAAATTTCACTGCAGTGTCCCTATCACAAACAGGACTGGGCAAAATTCCAAAAAACACTATCTGTTATGTTTTGGTATAATAAATGAATTTTTTTGCACCTTTCAATTCACCTGTGTGAATATAGAATTTGCTGTTTTAAGATTTAACGTAGATGCTGCGACAATGAACAGTTACAGGGGTGCGCAAAAGTCAAAAAACCACGTAAGATGTTAAGTTTTACGTATAATACACGTTATTTTTGCCCCTTTCAATTCACCTGTGAATATAGAATGCGATTAAAGATTTACGTAGATGCTGCTTCAATTAACCTAACTGGGTCGCAAAAGTCAAAAAAACACGTAATGGTTAAAGTTTTGAATATAATAAACTGTAATTTTTGCACATATTCAAATCACCTGTGGGTGAATAAAGAATTGCTTGTATTAAGATTTTACGTAGATGCTGGTTATCAATGAACAGATACTGGGTGCGCAAGAAGTCAAAAAACACATATCTGAGTAGTTTTTCGTATAATACACGTAATTATTGTTGCACTTTCAATTCACCTGTGTGAAATATAGAATATGCTGTTTTAAGATTTCGTAGATGCCCGTTCCGTCAATGAACAGTAACTGGGTGCCAAAAGTCAAAAAAAACACGTTACTTATGTTTTTTATTGATAATCATAAGCTGTATTTTTTGCACCTTTCTATTCACCTGTGGTGAATATAAGAATTGCTGATTTAAGATTTACGTAGATGCAGCGTCATGAGACAGTACTGGTGCACAAAAGTCAAAAAACACTAACTGTTATGTTTTGATATAATAAACTTATTTTTTGCACCATTTCATTTCACACATTGTGAATATAGAATTGCTGTTTTAAATATTTAACGTAGATGCTGCGTCGAATGAACAGTACTGGGTGCGCATAAGTCAAAAACACTGTAACTGGTTTATGTTTAGATATAATAAACGGTATTTTTTGCACCTTTCAATTCACCTGTGGTGAAACACCTATAAATTCAGTTTTATAAATTTACTAGAATGCTGCGTCCAATATGAACATTACTGGTGCGCAAAGTCAAAAAACACGAAACTTTTATTTTTCGTTATAATACACGTATTTTTTGTGCACCTTTCAATTCACTGTTGTGAATATAGAAAGTTTGCGGGTTTATAAGATTACGAATTATGCATGCTGGTCATGAACAGTAACTGGGGTGCGCAAAAGTCAAAAACACTTATCTGTTATTGTTTTACGTATAATACCGGGTTATTTTTTGTCACCTTACCATTCACCTGATGGTGAGATATAGAATGCTGTTTTAAGATTTCGTACATGCTGCGTCAATGAACAGTACTGGTGCGCAAAAGTCAAAAACACGTAACTGTTATGTTTGATAATAATAAACTGTAATATTTTGCACCTTTCATTCACCTGTGGTGTGAATATAGAATTGCTGATTTAAGATTTACGTAGATGCTGCGTCAATAACAGATGACTGGTGGCGCAAGAAGTCACAAAAACACGTAACTGTTTAATGCTTTCGTATAAACACGGTTAGATTTTTTGCACTTTTCAAATCAACCTGTGGGTGATAATAGAATTTGCTGTTTTAAGATTTACGTAGATGCGCCGTCAAGGAACAGTAACAGGTTCCAAAAGTCAAAAACACGTAACTGTTATGTTTTTTGATATAATAAACTGTATTTTTTCACCTTTCAATGTCACCTGTGGTAGAATATAGAATTGCGGTTTTAAGATATTACGTAGATGCTGTGGCGTCAATGAACCTTAACTGGGTTGCTCAAAAGTCAAAAAACACGAACTAGTTATGTTTGAGATCATAGATAAACTGTAATTTTTTGCACCTTATCAATTCACCTGTGGTTAATATAGATGCTGAATTATAGATTTAATAGATGCTAGTGCCGACAATGAACATTACTGTGTGCTCAAAGAGTCAAAAAAACACTTAACTGTTATTTTTTGATTAATAAACACCCAGTTTCTATTTTATGCACCTTTCAATTCACCTGTGGGTGAATATAGTAATTGGCTGTTTTAAGATTAACGTGTATATGCCTGCTCAATGAACAGTAGCTGGGTGCTGCAAAAGTCAAAAAACCCGTAACTTTTATGTTTACGTATAATGACACGTATTTTGTTGCACACTTTCCATACACCTGAGGTGAAATATAGAAATTGCTTTTTTAGAGATTTACGTAGAAGGCTGCGTCAAATAACAGGTACTGGTAGCGCAAGAAGACAAAAAACACTAACTGTATTGTTTTCGTACGATACACGGTATTTTTTGGCCAACAAACTACCTGTGCTAGTCTGTGACTTACAAGCTATGCTTGGAATTGAAATTGAAGTGCAGTTGAAATAACAATAAGCAGTCACAGGTGTAATGGGGAAAAAATGAAACACAACTATCATGAAATGTATTACTGAAAAAAGAAGTGAGTTTTGCAGCTAACAAAGAACCTGCAAAGTTACTAGAAATGGATGTTTACCAATATAAGTACAAACTGACTGCCCCAATATCCAGAAATACATTCAATAGCAAACTGATAATAAAAAAGATATTCCACTACAATACTACGACTAAGTCTTGGTAACATTATCTCAATGTCTTTATAGATAGAGCTTGTCTGTGTTCGCCCTCGGGGCCCCCCCCCCCTCCGCTCCCTCCGCCGTACGACCCTATATTCACCGGTAGAGTGCAGCTTAAAATTCTCTAGCTAACTACATAAAAGTTCAAAGTCTCTAAACTAGACTAAATCGAAGGAACGACAGCTATCAGCAGAATGTTTCCTGCCAAAATAGACTAATTTCGCTGCGCTGTGAGTCCACATGCAGAGCGCAACGACCTATTCCCCTAGATGAGACACTGATAGGACACTGAGGCCTGAACAGGAAACTGTTTCATGTAAAACTAGTCAGGTGATTTTCACCAATCGCAACATACACATCCCAGTCATGACGTCGCCACACACAATCTCACACCCTGCTCTATTCTATAATATGAATCGCTGGCCTCCAAAATAACAGAAGCTGGCCGATAAAGGCAGCTATCTTATATATGAAGCTCAGATTTTACTAAACCTTAATTGATCGAATGACTGAAATATTATCTATCAACCATAAATTAAACCATTGCCGATTCAAACAATTGGACGATAAAAATCGCATCAACACTAACTAACAGGGCAGATGTAAATCCCTTGGACTGAACGTAAACACTAGTTTGTATTCTGTCGTACGGATTCGTCCACCAGACCGAGCCATTTCACAGGTCTTCGCAAAACATGTATCAGTACTAATCCAAGTTGCTGTTAGGGAAATAAGAGGGATATAAGATATAGCTGTTGAATATTGCCGACTTTTAATAAGAGGACTTCAAAAACCTCATACCAGATGCGCAGGGGGAGACATCTGTCCCTCTTGTCTCAGTGGTATACATCTTTTTGACTGGATCTGGCTTGGCTAGTATCTGCCTGGGGTAGGAGCCAGATCTGCAGGATTGCCCATTCTGCTGGCGCCATCCGGGTGGTTGCTCCTCAAGATTGCATGAGAGTGGCATGAGTGCCCAGGTAATCTCTCCCACGATGTCCCAAAAGATCATCTGATTCTTGTCTGCTTCTCTGCGTCCATAACTTCTTAAAATTTTTATCTTTCTGAACATGACGAATGCATGTTGTAAGCGAGCAAATGAGGGGTGTAGGAGGTAGAAGTAAACGAGAAAGGTGCATCCTTCCAGTGCTGCGTCGACAACACTCAAGCCAGCGGATCGTCGTTGCCAGACCCGTCAGGCTGTGGCCCAGGACATGTAATGGTCAATGTCCATTGAAACTAAAATGGTGGTAGAAAGACCCTATTTCCGGCACTTTTTTAAATCTGTGGTCATGCAGGATTGGGGCTCTATCTGTGGCCCAACAGGAATAGTCAATTCCAGTTCACAAAAATGGTGGTTAAAAGGACTCCTTTTTCTGAGAACTTTTTCATCTGTGGTAGACAGTTTAATGTTAAACAGTGGCCCCAGACAGGGATATCTAAAGCCAGTGAAACTAAAATGGTGTGAAAAACTCCTTTTTCCGGCAGTTTTTAAATTGTGTGTCAGACGGGTTTAATGGTCTTTACTGCGGTCCAGGACGGGTATAGTCAATGTCCAGTTCAACTAAAATGGTGGTTGAAAAGACTCCTTTTTCCTGCAGTTTTTAAATCTGTGGGTCCTGCAGGTTTGGGGCTCTTTGCTGTGACCCAGGACAGGGATAGTCAATGTCCAGTGAAACTAAAATGGTGGTTAAAGACTCCTTTTCCGGCGCTTTTTAATCTGTGGGTCATGTAGATTTAAGGGTCATGCTGCGGTCCAGGACAGGGATAATCAATGTGCAGTTCAACTAAAATGGTGGTTGAAAGACTCCTTTTTCCAGCACTTTTTAAATCTGGGGGTCAGACAGGGTTAATGGTCATACTGCGGTCCAGGACAGATATAGTCAATGTCCAGTTCAATTAAAATGGTGGATGAAAGAAACCTTTTTCAGGCACTTTTTAATCTGTGGGTAATTCAGGTTTGATGGTCATGCTGCGATATAGGACATGTATAGTCAATGTCCAGTTAAACTAAAAAGGTGGTCGAAAGATTCCTTTTTCTGGCACTTTTTCATCTGTGGGTCATGTAGATTTAAGGGTCATGCTGCGGTCCAGGACAGGGATAGTGAATGGTCTGACTTTTTTTCTGTGACTTTTAGATGTACTGTAGCATGTATCCTGTTTACTGTTGTGGATTTTAAATTTCCCAGTTTCCCCAGCCCTTTTTGGGGAAAAAAAATTGAAGGTGTTTTTCCCTTTCCCTTTGTTTAAATGGTCATCAGCGATAATCTTTTTATGGGACTGTGGGAAAAATCGTCTTTGAAAATTTAAAATTTAACGACTATCGACCCATGACGGATAGCCAAAACGAAATCGCTCATCACTACTTTTAAATGTAGAAAAAAAAGTCAGAAAAGTTAGACACAAAAAAACTTCATTTTTTATCACCCCTCTTTTTTAAATCTATTTTTGCTGCCTATAGCAACCAATCCAGCCCCATCTTTCGGGTTTTTAAAACTACACGGGAAAAAATTAAAAGAACAAATTATTTTTGTATCCTTTCCCTTTTGTTTTTAAAAAACATTTTCACCTATTATAAGCCCAAGCACCTTCCCATGGGTATTTTTAGGGTCTAATGCATACAATTCTATTTAACAGAAAGCCATATTATTATATGTACTCAATGTGTAATGTAAACTTTCTTTTAAAAAGGGTCTGGAAGGTTGTTTTGGGAACTAAAAGGGGCCACATTTTTGGGACTTTAGCAAAAAAGATAGCCCTGACAAGGAAGGTTTCAGTAACTCCGAGCGGTGGGGTGGATATTTTTAAACTTTATAGAACAGACTTTTTTTTAAATGACTGGAACTGAAGGCATTTTCCAGTGCTCACTTCTTTTCTATTATGCGTTCAACTGGGCTTTTTCTTTTATGAGTCAATTGAATGAAGAATGAAACATTTTGTGTCTTGCTCTCTATATCTCGGGCAATCTCCTCTACTGCTTAAAAAGAAGTGTATGAAATGACATATAACTAAACCCTTAGACTCAAATATGTCCTTCCCATAATAAAACTGTAAAAAACCCAAAAAACAGTTTCTCTGAAAAATTAAAAGATATTTAAAAGCGCAACCATTAACCTGCTTAGACCTTATTTTCATTAGCCTTGGGAAAAGGGTGGGGGTAAACAGGGGTGGGTAGAAGGGGGCATGACGTGATTTAGTTCTGTTTGATGCTTTTTCCCCTTAAAAAATGTCAAATGTAAAAAGAAAAAAATATTAATAAATTTTCTTTCATTAATGTCTAAAAGGTGCTCTTCAGGGAAAATATCTGTAAAATATATGCAGCACAGAATAAACTTCACCTATTGCTCAAAATAATACATTGGAAAAATGGAGACACAAAAAAGGCAAAAGAAATGAAATCAAATAATAAACTACTGAAAGAAGTAAACTATTTCTGAAGTTCTGGGATAAATAAAAACACAGGTATTCTCTGAAAACACAAGAGGCAGTTTGGCCGAGAAGTTATTTCATGTTAATCACTTTGTATTTACTGCATCTTGAGAAAAGCACATTTGTTATGCAGACTGTGTTCATGGTTGTAGCTTGATCATTAATGCAGTGCTGCCAGAAGCAGAATGAATTAGCTCGCTGAATACTAACTGGAAAGCCTATATGAACCAGTGTGGCAGGATGATACTGGCTAGATTAAAAATTCTTGGAGGCTATACGATTATGTATTATGACCTGTGATGACAGTTGGCTATTTTTAGAAGTTTCATTAAGAGTGTATGGCAGATGATGGAGTTTGAAAAGCTGTAATTACTTAATAGCTCATTCTATCTTGAAATCAATACTCTTCATCACATTGCCCATGCTGTACCTGACATGTGCAAACAGCAGCAGTATATCTGTACCCATGGTTCATCAGTGCTATTTTATACCTTTGAATGATTCCTATATATCCCATATTCAGATTCTTAAGTAAGACTAGATATATTTATTCCAATACTGAACAGTTGTTAAATGCATTTTTATAGTGTGATAACATTACAAGCTATAGTAATTTGATTTATGGAGGAGTGTTGTTGAGCCAATGATTTATTCTGATTAGAATCCATAATATCTACCGATCATGAAAAATAAAAGCAGTCTTCAAGTTTTATTCGGTCCCATTGAAAACAAAAACAATTAATAGCAAGGCATAATGTAGCTTTTCATTGAGCCACCATGTGGTTCCTGTCGCTGATGCGGCTGCACTGTACTGTGCAACTTTTGGCTTCTCAGCTGCAATGTTTTCATAGGCCACCAACTTCTGTGTAGATATCTGTATAGGTGTGCCCTGGCTCTTTTAGTCTTAAAGGGCCACTATGGAATACCTTTCTGCCTCAAGCTTATCACTGTCCACCTGGTGTTATTTAAATTATCACCCGCACTTACCATAGCTTTGGTGTTGCTCCTCCAGAGCATTTGTGTGTTAGTGCTTTGTTGATTCCCAGTTTCCAGACTTTTGCGTGACTTAACTCCACCTGCCCAGGCCTGTGTTGTAGCCTGATTCTCTGGTATCTCAACTATGCATCACTTGCCCTCAGGGACCAGTTGGGTAGCCATGAGAGTTCTCGCTTTTTCCTAACCCTTTATAAATCAAAGGTAAAAGACAAGGGAAAATTTTAAACTTTACGTGGTTTATGCCAAAATTCCACTTCCTGAATTGAGTCATTACAGCTCTCATATCTCTTGCACATTTTGAGCTTTATTTTGGGGCTCTTAATCATAGTACTGTAACCTGAGGAGAAACTGTCACGTATACCCACAGCAGTTAAAACAACCGGTAAGTGTCACACATAGGGGACATGTATGAAGATCGGCACTTCGAAGCTCCTGTTTTCACGTTTTTTACAGTGAAAACTGCGCCTGATGTATGTCGGCGCCGAAACGCGCTCATACATTCGGGGCAAACTTCGACGCCTCCGGCAGACAGGACACATTGAAATAGGTCTGCTTGATGGAGCTGTAATGTGTCTCACTTTGCCGACCTGCATTCATACATGCGTCGGAGTTCTCGAATGTGGTGCATCCTGCACCAGAACACCCCTTCATGTTACGCGCATTACAAAGTGGCGAACCTTGCGCCTAACAGCGCATTAGGTGTGTCCGACAGCAGAGCCGGCACAGTGAGGCGCATTATACGCCTGAAACTATGTGAAAGCTCTGATCATACATGTCCCCCATAGTTTAAAATAAAAAGCTCTTCCTAACTTTTACATTACTTTGTAAGAGCCAAAAGTTACATAAATTATATATATTTTAAAGTACCAAACATAAAAGACTAACAAATCAACTCCACAAACAAATTTGAATATATAAAGACAAATGAAACGTTGCCACTCACTTCATTGATGACTGTATCAGTTTGCTGCTACCCATAGTTTCACAGTGCAAAGAGAAAGACACAGTCTGTTTAGTCTACAAAAGATGATTGAAAATGCTTCAACACTCATCAACATTTCAATAAAAATTCAGTCTTTATCATGTCCCATTAAGATAACTAATCTATACATTAAGGACACTCAGAGTTTTTTTTAAACACATAAGAGATGCTGCCGTTCATGCTCTGCATTTCATTTAACTTATATTTTTATTTTATAGAACATGACAAAAACTGAATATTTATTATGAATCCAAGGCCTTGTCCTCCAACACCACTTCAATTGAAACTATAAACTGTATTCCCAAAATATATTAAAGGGGTTTTATCATTACATTTAATGGTCTTCGAATAGGGGACAGTGAAACAAGCAACTTTGCAATTGGATGTCATTTGCAAAGCTATCTTGTTTTCACTGCCTCCCTTATCTTCATTTTTTGTAAACACCGTTCCCAGTCGAATTCCACCTCCTTTCATTTCATTGGCTGCAAGCTCTACTAATTTACAATTCTGTCAGGCCCCACGGTGTATTCACGGGACCGTGCAATTCCCTGCCTCTCATCTCAAAATAAGGGGCCTGCAAACATTTCAATCTGCACAGCCAGCAACTGAACAGTAAACACTGGCAGCTGCTTCTAAATCCAGAAAACCGCAGAATTGTGCTCGGTGCCTAATGCTGCTGTGTGTACAATAGAAGGTGTACAGATCTGTGCTGCTTCTGGATGAGTTCATAATAGTTGGATTCAACGTACAATCACCCAGCTTTGAGAGAAAAGAGTTCAGTGCTTTCTGGTAAGTTTTCCAATAGAAGACTGTCTAGACTAATATGCAGGGCTGTGGTATTGTAAAAACAAAGAGCTCTTACAAAATAAAGATTGCATTAGGGAAGAGGAATAGAAACAGTGACATGTAGGACGAGGGGGAGGAGGGAAGAGAGGAATGTGCTATTCCCCTCCCACTGATTTTTTCCTTTCAAAAAAAAAAAATCATAAAAAAAAACCCAAACACCACTGACTCCGCTGATGCGAAGCATGAACAGTGAGGGGGGGGGGAATGATCCTCACCCCACTCTCGTTAAGAAACACCAGCTGGGGAGGGGAAGAACAACACCCCTGGATTTGAGGAACTGAGAAACTGAAAATACAATGAAACCGACAACTTGATGAAGCAATAAATTGCCTTTAACAATGCATGGCTCCCATCATCACTGTTGCACTTCGGGCTTCAATGCCCTAACTCTACTCTAAGAGTAAAGGCATTGCACCCCAAAACACGTCAGAAATGATGGGAGCCATGCAATATTAATATATTTTGTGAACACAGTTCATGGTCTCAAATGAAGTGGTGTCGGAGGACAAAGCTTTACACTGGAGTCATATGTCCAGTGTAAAGTTTTGTCCTACACCCGAGGTCTGACGGGCTTTCCTGCTGTGCATCATAGGAATTCTCCTTTGGGGACTGATACTTCTCCAATCATTACTATTTTCAAACTTCTAAAATTTCTGTGTGCAAGATAGATAGTTAATCCACTCAAAATAGTTTATAACTAACATCTGCCTTATGTCTATTGTAGGTTGGCATCATTTTTTAAATGTCTATTCTTTACACATTAGGAGGATTTGAAATGTAGTAGTTATTTTTCACATTTTCAAGAAAATTTGCAACATAGATTTTTTAGGGATCAGTCCAGTTCTGACATGGCTTTGAGGGACCTGTATGTTAGATAACCTCATAAATGACTCCATCTAGAACTGACACCCAAATAAAAATATTTAAATAAAACGCATTTAGGGAATGTTTGGTTAACTCATTAGGTATGTTCACAGAAATTAAAGCAAAGTGGAGATGAAATTTCAAATGTTTCACTTTTCTTGCAGATATTCAATTTTTATCCATTTTTCACTGGAACACGGTAGCTGATTCTGCCGTTTTTAGAGACATCCTATGTGTGGCCCTGGTATGCTATTTGGCTCAATCACAAGCCTCAGAGTGGGAGGAGCACCTACCGAACTTTGGGGTCTCATTTTCAGTATGATTTTATTTAGGTGCCATTCCAGGTTTGCGGACACCCTACGGTGCTAAAACTTAATAGCTACTCCTAAAAAGACACCATATTGGAAACTACACCACTTGAGGAATATTTTCAGGGGGGCAGTGAATATCTTGACCCCACAGGTGTTTCACAAATTTTTTTAGCATTAGGCTGTGAAAAGTATTTTTTTCCAATAATCTGCGATTTTAGCTTAAAATGTTTCCTCTTTACAAGAAATCCTGGAAAAAAGCACCCGAAATTTTGTTGTACAATTTCTTTCAATTTCTTTCAAGTTTGGCAATACCTTATATATAGATATAAACTGCTGTTTGTGTGCATGGCAGGGTAAACAAGAGAGAAAGCGCTATTTGGCTTTTGCAATATAGATTTTGGTGGACTGCATGTAGATTTGCAAAGCCCCCAATGTACCAGAACAGAATTCACCCCATTTTGGATTCCATATCCCTCATGGATCTCATCTAGGGGTGTATTATGTATTTTGGTTGCACAAGTGTTCCATTGTTTTTTTAACATTGGGCCATTAAAATGGGGGGATAAAACACAGTTCCGCCATTGTTTTTTTGGCTTAAATTTTACAGCGTTCACTGTGCGGCATAAGTGACATAATAACTTTGCCATATGAGTCAGTACAATTACAATTATATAAATTTTATATAGTTTTTATATTTTATTACTTTTACACAATAGAAATGTGTTTATAAAAAATAGCATTTTTATGGCTTTATAGGCTGATAGTCATAAGTTTTTTATTTTTTGCACTTGGAGCGGAGTATGGGCTTGATTTTTTGTGCAATGAGTTGATGTTTTAATTAGTATCATTATGGAGTGCACATAATGCTTTGATGACTTTTTATTAAGATTTTTGTGAGGCATTTTGAAGAAAATTCAGCAATTCTGGTAGTGTTTTTTATTTTTTACAACAGTCACTGTGCAGTATAAATGACATGCTAGCTTTACTCAGCAGGTTGATACGATTACAGCAATACCCAATTTCTATATATTTTTTGCTGATTTTACACAAAAAAAACCTTTTATTTAAAAAAGAAAACACGTTTTTGCATGGCTATAGTTTGAGATCAATTACTTTTTTTATTTTTCTGTGCACAGAGATGTGTTAGGCTTGTTTTTGTGGATGAGTTGACGTTTTTTTTGATATAATTTTTGGGGAAACAAGGCTTTTTAAATTTTTAACAGTGCTCACTGTGCAGTATGTGACAAGTTAGTTTTACTTTATGGGTCGATACAATTATGGCAATACCTGATTTATATTTTTTCATGTTGAAGCGCTTTATAAAAAAAAGTGTTTATTGTGTAAAATAATATTTATGCATCACTATCTTCTGAGAGCCATTTTTTATTTTTCTATATACAAAGCTATGTAAGGGTTTTTTCTTTGTGGGATGAACTGATGCTTTAATGGATACCACTTTGGTGTTTAGATGAGCTTTTGATATCTTTTCATTCCATTTTATGTGTTGCAGGATGAACAAAAATTGCAATTCTGTGATTTTTTTTTTACTCCGTTCACCAGGTGGGTTAATTAACATGACAGATTTATAGGATGGGTTGTTATGCATGCAGAAATACCAAACATGTGTACTTTATTTATTTTTTTATCTTTTTTGGGGCAGCAGGCGTTTGTAAAGGGGAAAAGGGTGGTGTAAGTTTT
The DNA here is from genome assembly GCA_025379985.1 of Phyllomedusa bahiana. Classification (NCBI taxonomy): domain Eukaryota; kingdom Metazoa; phylum Chordata; class Amphibia; order Anura; family Hylidae; genus Phyllomedusa; species Phyllomedusa bahiana. The sequence continues at coordinate 14,012 of JAODAL010024171.1, read as the reverse complement.
TTTATTTTATTTTTCGTGTTTGTGTTTTACTTTTTCACTTTATTTCACTTTTCCCTATAGGGGATTTGTATCCTTGATCTTCAAGTCACTGATACAATAGAGATCAGTACACAGCATTATTGCTGTATACTGGTCTTCATTGCGATTGTCACTCATCATGCCCATCAAAACCCACAATGTATTGCGGGGCATGGTAACATCGCAGACAGCTCGGAAGTGTTTCTTAAAACACTCCTGGGCTGTCAGGTATGGACACAGCAGCAGCTTGTGAGTCCGCATGATCTGCAGGACGTACCGGTACGTCTTTTTGAGGGAACACACTTTCCACTAAAATGTACCGGTATATCATATGTTGGGATGGGGTTAATAACCTTACAAACTATGTGCAAATGAAGCAAGGATAAAGTTGACAGATAATGATATCATGGCATAGAAAGTTATCTTAACTTATGACTTTTGTTGGAATCTAAGAACAGATGAACTATGTAATATGTAAATTGTAAGATTTAATTCCCTATATTTTAGGGACCAATCATTTGGGGCTACAATATTTATCAGACACCACTTAAAACCAAATAATGGCTGTATCAGGTACAATCTGTAATGTTTATTACTTTTGTGTAATGTTTGAATTGTGTGTTAGAAAATGTGTTACTTGCAGGTTGTGGCTCATGCTTTGACTTGGAGCCTGTATACTCCAGTGACTGTTGCTGTCTCTTGCCTTTTTCTTCTTCAGTAGTTAAAATCTGATTCCCCATGAGCCATATTCATATCAAATGCAGTGTTGTACATCAGATCAGTGCATCACTAAGGCACCAATAGGGAGGAGAAAGGCCTTTAAAAAGTCTTGTTTTGAATGTCTTTAGGAGGCTGTGAGTCATCAGTAGTCGAGCAGTGCTGAAGTAGCAGAGCAGTGACATCTGCTGAGCTGCCATGTTGGAGCAATGTCAGACACAGAGGAAGAGAGCCAGTAAAGAGGATTGCTGCAAATGTTTGGCCCAGCTTGCATTAAAAGAGATTGTTCATGACTGAGCTGATCTTGTAGAAGTGAACATAGGCAGATACGTCATCTAGTTCGACGTGTGTGGATTACTTACAAACGGTTGGCTGTAAAACTGGCCCTTGTTTGAGTAAAATGATATAATGTTTATTTATGCACCGGAATCAGGTCTGCATCATCTGTTGAAAATTGAAAGGTAACCTATTGCTGAACCTGTTGTATCCAAAGAACACAAATACCCACAGTTAGAGGAGGACATGAAAAATGTATTATACTTTTATTTTTCATATTAGCATTGTGGCTACTTAAATTCATTCTCTTCACACAAAGCCAATTTTCCTGCTTCCTACACATCGGTTTCAAGAACTGACAGTTCACTATCTGTCTAATACAACCTACTCTTGAAAGGCATCATTGTAACCAGATAATCAATGTGATCTACTTCATCTGTTTGTGGTTTTGATTTTATTGCTGATCAATGTATCTCCGTTTTATATATGAATTAGTATATTTTCGATAATCAATTAGTTGTTAACAATACTTATAGGTATTATTTTTTTTTATCTTATAGTTAAAAGTGGTTTTGCAAAGAGTATAAAAAGATGTAGGATGAATGACTTTTAATCTATTCTGTTGATTCTGAAAGCAAGAAACCCTCATGCACTGAAAGGTTTTTTTTGGATGGGTTTCTTTAATCGGGAACCCACAATTGGTGTTTTGGACATGATTGGGGGACTGCATTATTCACGAAGGGAAAAAACCCCAATTTACTAAAATTTACATTATATTACCATTTTTTTGAAAATTTGCAAGGGTTTGAACATTTGCAATTTTTAAATGGACAAATGTTTTTGTCCCAAGTTTTTGCTTTAGGGAAATGAACTTGTTTTTTTTATCGGTTGTTTTTTTCTGAATATTTTCCCGATAATTTAAAAAGGCCTATGTTTGAAGAGACAGTTTGGGGTAATATTTTTTGTGTTTTTTTTTTCACTTGACTTTATGTGAATAAATTTGATGTATAATTGTTTGATGGCAAAAACTACAGGATAGTGGTCCAGAGTATCCAGTGTGTCCATGCTGGATTCCTGTGGCTGGCAACTGAAATGAGTGTCTACTGGGCAAAGGGAAAGGTGCAAAAACTTATTTAGGCCCCTCCAAGTGCTTGGAGAAGGAAAGATATGGTGATGCTAATGTATTGCATCCCCACTATAAAAAGGAGGAGCTTAGGAGAGGTGTTAAGGTGTTGAACTTTGGCACCAATAGCAGAGTATAGGAAGCCTGAGGCATGTACATTGGTTGCAAACTTGAACTTCTGCCATATAGTTAGAAGACCTGGGGGCTTTGAAACACTTGTGGACTGAAACCCGAGTCATGAAGCAGATAATGAGCTAGCAATGTTAATGCTTCTGCTCCTTGTGTTATGGATTCTTGCTGTGGATTGTCATAAAAGTAATAATGGCTAAATGAATTTAAAGTTTGAAACGGTTAGCTCTAGTTAGTATGCTGGGGTTGGGGAAATGAAGTTAGACTGCTAGAGGACCGTTAGAAGGAAAATGGTGGAGTGCGCAAACCAGGACTGCCATCAAGGCATCATTGAAGTATACCTGTCAAGGGCCCTGATCAAATTTAAAAGGAAGAAAAAGGGGAACACTGATATAGTGCAAGATAGGAACTGGTAATGAGCAGAGGGCTCAGATAATTTGGCTGCATGGTGTGATAAAAATACATGTGGCAGCTCCTGGCTCAAATCTTGGCTTTAATTAAATTATATTTTGTATCTTAAAGGGATCCCTAGTCAACTTGAGGGGGATCAATAGACGTGCTTTATCCTCCTAGACTATTTAGAGGAGATCTTAAGAAGAGGTAATAATGTATGTACCATGCAGTGTTTTGGCAGAAGATGACATTAAGATCAGAGCCCTTGAGAGCAGGGTCTGAAAGCGAAAAGAGGATCATCAAATTGACTTTAGACAGTGTAAAATAGATGTGAACCTGAGTGAGGCATGGCTATAGCCACGCAGTGTATTTGTCCTCAGTTTTGAAAAATAAAAATGGGCTTGAATGGAGCTCATGTGAACAAAATGTAAACCTAATTTCGATTTCATACTGTTAAAAATTTGTTGCACTCCTGCTATGCTGTATTCAGGGCTGGGACAAGGCATTTTGGTGCCCTAGGCAGGTACAACCAATGGCGCCTCCCCCCCCAAAAAAAAAAACAAAAAAAACCCTAAAAATTAAATCTGACCCTAACTTAACAGACGTACCTGCGCCCTCCCCAGCTAGGTAGAATAAGGGGGAAAAAAAACAAACACAATTCCGACACACAACAGTGGACTCTACCTGCCTGTCTGCCTGTCTGCCACACAGGAGAAACATGCGGGCGCCGTGGAGAGAACTGCAGCAAGGAGCGGAGTCGGGGGCGGGCCGAGCAGCAGCATCCGCCACCGATAACAGCGCTGATGAGCATTCAGGCAGCCACAACTTTATAAATCAATAAAGGACTGGTATACAGTAAGTGACTGTGCACCCTTCACGTGACAGGCAGAGGTGGCGACCTAGGCCATCGCCTACCTCTGCCTACCCATCGTCCTGGCCCTGGCTGTATTTCTTGAAATGTTCAAGCCATATCTCTATCTTGTGTGAATATAACCACTTAGCCTAGTTGAGAATTATAGCCATAAAAAATTATTCTGTTTGAATTGCATTGGTCTGCAGTTTTTTCTTTCAAAAAGAATCCATTTAAGAAAGCAAATCCCAAATTACTTACGTTTGAATGGTTATCTCATGGAGCTTCAATGCATATAAATCATGAAGAGGTCATTAACAGTTATAATATGGCTACCAATTCTGACCATAGGGTTCTACAGTGATCTAAGTTCAGTTCAGAAAAACCTAAAGGTTGTGGCTCCAACAAAGATGCTGCAATGGATCCTTGTATGGCTCTATAAATCTACCTTATGCTATTCCTTTGAGGGCAGCCTGTCTTAACCCTTTACCACCAGAGCCAGTTTTGGCCTTCCTGACAGAGCCACGTTTTTAAAATCTGACATGTGTCACTTTATGTGAGAACAACTTTGTTTTCTCATGACATATTGTGCTTTAAGTTAATAAGAAATTTTGGTCCATATAATCCTTGTTTATTTGTGAAAAATATAAAAATATCGTGAAAATTTGGAAAAGTTGGCCATTTTCAAAGTTCAAAAATTTCAGCTTGTAAGACAGATAGTTATTCCACTCAAAATAGTTTATAACTAGCATCTACCATATGTCTACTGTAGGTTGGCATAATTTTTTTAATTTCTTTTTTTTACAACATTAGGGGGCTTAGAAATTTAGTAGCAATTTTTCACATTTCCAAGAAAATTTGCAAAATAGATTTTTTCTAGGGACCAGTCCAAGTCTGATGTGGCATTTAGGGGCCTGTATGTTAGATACCCTCATAAATGACCCCATCTAAGAAACAAGACCCGTTAAAGTATTTAAAAAAGCATTTAGAAAGTTTGTTGCCCCTTTAAGTATTTCACGGAATAGAAGTAAAGTGGAGGAGAAATTTCAAAATTTCACTTTTCAATTTTTTATCCATTATTCGCTGGAGGTGACCAGGTAAATGCAACTCAACATCAATTCCCCAGATTCTGTCATTTTTAGAGACATCCCATATGTCGTTCTAGTGCGCTATTTGGCTCAATCACAAACCTCCAACAATCTGCAATTTTAGCTGAAAATGTTTAATTTTTATAAGGAATCCTGGAAAAAAAAGTAAATTGTGTTACACAATTATTTGGGTGTAAACTGCTGTTTGGGTGTATGGCTGGGCGTACAAGGGAGGGAGCGCTATTTGGCTTTTGGAACACAGTTTCGACATCCCTCATGGATTGAATCTAGGGATGTATTGTGCATTGTGGGTGTACAGGTTCTCAATAGTTTTTTTAACATTGGGCCATGAAAAGGGGGGGGTTAAACGCAGTTCCCCCACGGTGTTTGGAGCTTCATTTTTACAACGTTTGCCGTGCGGGTAAATGACATGATAACTTTACTATGTGGTTTAACACAATTACAATGTTATAAATTTTATACAGTTTTTTATGTTTTACTACTTTTACACAAAGTGCGTTTATAAAAAATTGCGTTTTTATGTTGTCATTAGAGATGGGCGAATTGATTCTAACAAAGTGGAGTTTGTTTAGAATTTCAGGAAAACTTCGATTCTGCACGAAGGCGAAGTTTATGGTACTTCACGGGAACGAATCGTCTTTTTTTCAAAAATGGCTATGAGCACATGGTGTGACATGGGACAGAGAACCCTGGGAGGAAGAAAGGAACACCTTTAATGTGTAGACATGAAAGCAATCAGCAACCAGCGGGCTCCTGTGACATATCAGCCTTATAAATACGGACGCCATGTTAACTTCTCGCACTACTCAGTGTGTCTCCTGCCACAAGCATCTATCTGCTGCAGCACTATATTGCACTTTTAAAAAACAAACTCGTTTTTTGAGTGACTGGGGTGAAAGACCTTCACAAGTGTTTGTCATATACACACTTGTTACTGAACCAGCATTATTATTTTGTTTTAGTTTGTGGATTATTCTCCCTAAAGTCCAGGTTGTGTGTTTTTTAGCCCCATATATGCCTCAGTTCAATCTGGTTCACTGTGTAGGGTATTTTATACCCAAGGGTTAATTTATCCTCTTGTTTGTGGGGTAATTAGAAGTTAAATACATGGTGTGTGTTTTTCAGCCCCATATGCATCTGAATTCCATCTGTTTTTTTCTGTATGGTATTTTATACACAAGGGTTAATTTAGCCTCTTGTTTGTGGGGTAATTTGGAGTAAAATACAGGGTGTGTGTATTTTTGCCCCATATACACCTGAGATCCATCAACTTTAGACCGGTGGGGATATTTTAATCTGTGACCAAGAGTTAATTTATCCACTTTTTGTGGAGAACTCTATGTCAAATCCAGTGTTTGTGTTTTTCAGCCCATACATCTCAAATCCAGCCACTTCAGCCTCATGGGATGTATATATATATATATATATATATATATATATATATATATATATATATATATTTGCTGTGGCAGATAGTTAATTTTTTTCACTTATTGTGGTAATTCTGTTAAATGCTGATACATGTAAAGCCCCCCCCCCATAAGAGTGGAGAGGGTGTCATCAAGAATTTTGCATTGATGTTGCTAATCATTTTGCCCTTCCTTTGATCCTTCAGTGTCCACTTTCAATTGGACAATAATCCATCATTGCTAAAGCCAAAAAGAAACAAGAGTTGATCCCAAAAATAATAAGTAAATAGAATATTTGCATGTCTTCTGTGTTTTGTATCCACTCCTGCTTTTGGCTACCTTCTCATCTGACAATCCTGATGTAAAAAATGGACCATGTCATACTAGCATTACGGCTTCTCTGAAGACACACTCGGTTGTGTTTGTCCTTTTCATTCCTTCTGACAGATTAAAGAAGGGGAAAACCAAACATAGTGGCAACGTCATAGAGCCGTGAAGGGAGGAAACAGCATTCGGAAAACACAGGGTGGTAGACTGAGAGAGTGGTCAGTTTGCAGCAGCATGAGTAGGCCACAGAGTAGCAAATGACAGATTATAGAGGTGGCAGCAGCATGATTAGGCCACAGATTGACACACTTTCACAGTGTGGATGTGGCGGCAGCAACAGCAACATCAGGCCGGAGAGTGATACCATGTCATAATTTTGAGGTGGCGGCAAGTAGGGGGACATAATGAAGGGTGGCATTTAACAGCAACTCAAGCCGGGAGAGTGACATGGTGACATAGCCTGGAGAGACAGCAAAAAGCATGAGGAGACCTGAGTGGTGAGGTGGCAGCAGCATCAGATTGCTATATTAATGGCCCAGTGAAGAGTGGGGAGGTGGGTGTCAATACCAGTCCCTGGTAAAGATGGTGGTTGGTTTAAGAAACAGCTGGCAGCAGATGTGTGGCATCAGATGGGTTGCAGCAACAGAATAGTAGCTGAGGTAGGTATCCAGAAGAATCCAGGGTTCAGGATCTGCTCCAGGTGCTGCTGCTGGTGGGTACCTAAATCACTAGGGGGGGGGGGGGGTGAGAGAAACAGGTCAGACCTGTTAGAGGATAGACAATGGCGCAGATAGACAGCAGCCAACTGACTACATAGGATGTCTTCATAGTACTTGAGTTTTTCCTCTGTCTTGGCAGGTGAAAAATGGATCGGTAGGTAGGGTCCAAGACGGTGGAGAGCCAGAAGTCATTCCTCTGCCGGATGGTGACTATTCAGCTGTAACTACCCAGACAAAGCATGCAGCGGGCCACCTGCACAAGTGACTCTGAGGGGCTCCCTGCCTCCATCTCCACTGCATACTGCCTCGACTTCCTCATCTCCTTCTACCTCCTCCGGCTGCTCCTGCTCGTCCTGTCCTGTCAACAGCATTGTGGGCATGGTGAAGTCACCAGACAGCCCGGATGCTTTAGTAAAGTATCTGGGCTGTCAGGTAGGAGACAGTAGCATCACTGAGCGCTGCATAATGCGACGATCGCAGACAAGAGGAGCTCACTCCTCCTGCCTGTAACTTCGCTAGATAGATCGTGACAGTGAAGGGTTAATATACCACTGTGCTTGTGAGCTTGCAAGATCTTCATGATGTACCCATATGACAATTTGCGGGAACCCCTACCCGACTTTGATGTAGGGGTATGTCAAATGGTGGTAAGGGGTTGAAGGCCATTTGTAGATAGGTGAAATAACATTTTTCTATTTTGTTTTCGATATTCTCAGCGGTATTTAATAGCTTAGATTCTTGACCATTTTTTGCCATAAAATGTGCTGTATTTGAACTCAAGGTATCTATTAATATGTGTAACGAAATTGCCTAAAAGGCAATGCAACTGTAAGCATCACAAAAATAACATATCAATTTATGTTTACTAAGCAGCAAGTGTTCCTGCAAATGTCAGAGCCATCTTATGTTATTATAATGTGCATGTGCTTTTTGCCAATAAATCTGATGTTAACGTGGTTAATGAATATATACAAATGTCAGACTAGAACCTGTTCTCTACACGTTGTTTCCTCCTCTTTATTTCTTTCAAGAGAAGCAGTTCACATTGATCATTTCTGCATTAGAAAAAATGGTTGAATACTGCCTATTAAGTTCATCAAGATGCTTCAGAGGACCCTTAGAGGGCAAATGGTAGAGTGCTCAAGCCAGGTCTGCCATCATAGCATAATTAAAGTATTCATGTCAGGGGCTCTGATCAAATTTAAAAAGAAGAAATGAGGCACACTGATATAGTGCAAGATAGGAACAGGTAATGGGTGGAGGACCCAGATGATTTGTCTGAATGGGGAGAAGAAATAACTCATGGCAGCCCTCGCTCAAATTCTGGGGAAGGCTGTAGTTTTTTAAAGGGGTTCCACCATGAGTGAAAAATATGGTCGAAACTCACAGTGCAGACTAGAGAGCTGGCGACACTTGCGCAGTTACTCTCCTGTCTGTTCTATGCAAGTTCCAAGGACAGCCCAGCGGTGTGTTCAGCTTTACTCATAACTCCCTTAGAACAGAACGGAGAGTCATATGCAAGCGTTACCAGCTCTCCAGTCTGTGCTGTGACTTTCAGGGGCCAGTTCCTGAGATAGGTGTGGGTCCCAGAGGTGAGACCGGCAGCTATCAGAAACTGATGGCATGTTCTAGCAAAATGCCATGATTGTCTATTGTGATAGAACCTGTTTAAGTTCTTTGGGCAACTTAGAGGGATCTCTATTCATGTTGAGTGAGATCAGCAATATTACTTTATCCTCCTTGAGTATTGAGAGAAGATCTTTAGAAGACTTAATGTATGTACATGGATATTCCCTGCAGGGCAGTGTTTTAGCAGGAGAGGAAATTAACGTTATAGCCCTTTAGAGAAGGGTCTGAAAGAGAAAAGGGGGTTATCAAATTGACCTCGGAAAGTGTAAAATATCTGTGAACCTGAATGAGGCATGGCTATAGTCACACAATGTATTTGACTTTAGTTTTGAAACATAAAAATGGGCTTGGATGGAGCTCCTGTGAAGAAAATGTGAACCTAATTTTGATGTTATAGAGTTAAACAATTGTTCCACACTTGCTAGGCTGTATTTCTTGAAAGGTTCAAGCCGTATTGCACCTAGTGATAATGTAACTACGGTACTTAGACTAATTGAGAATTATAACCATAAAAAAATTATCTTTTTGTGTTACATTAGTCTGCAGATCTCTTCATTAGAAAAGAAACTATATAAGAAAGAAAATTACCAAATTATCTACGTCTGAATGGATACGTGAAAGTCGTGCTTCAATGCATATAAATCATGAAGAGGTCATTTACAGTCACAATATGGCCACCAATTCTGACCATCAGGTTCTACAGTATTCTAAGTTCAGTTCACAAAAACCTCAAGGTTGTGGCTCCAACAAAGATGCTACAATGCATCCTTGTAGAGCTCTGTAAATCTACCTTATTCTATTCCTGTGAGGGCAGCCTGTCTTAAAGGCCATTTGTAGATGGAAGAAATAAAATTTTTCTATTTTGTTTTTGATATTTTCAGCAGTATTTAATAGCTTAAATTCTTTACCATTTTTTGCATTAAAATGTGCTGTATTTGAACCCAAGGTATCTATTAATACGTGTAATGAAATTGCCTGGTAGTCAATGCAACTAGAGCGTCACAAAAATAACATATCAAAAATAACATATCAATTTATGTTTACTAAGCAGCAAATGTTCCTGCAAATGTCAGAGACATCTTATGTTATTATAATGTGCATGTGCTTTTTGCCAATAAATCTGAAGTTAACGTGGTTAATGAATATATACAAATGTCAAACTAGAACCTGTTCTCTACACTTTGTTTCTTTCTCTTTATTTTGCTCAGGAGAAGCAGTTCATCTTGATCATTTCTGCATTAGAAAAATATGGTTGAATACTGCCTATTAAGTTCATCAAGATGCTTCAATGGACCCTTAGAGGGCAAATGGTAGAGTGCTCAAGCCAGGACTACCATCATGGCATAATTAAAGTACCCGTGTCATGGGCCCTGATCAAATTTGAAAAGAAGAAATACACTAAGGGCACCTTCCCACTGTACAGGACAAATACCGGTCAGTATTTATCCTGTTTTGCGCCGTGGGTGGGGGGACGGCTTTTCTCCGTGATGAGCGGAGAAAAGCCCTGCCCCTTCACATTGAGATACACAGATTCCGTCCGGAAACCGGACGGAAGATTATGCTATCAGAATGTTTTGCGGCCGGACCGCGGGCAGCAAAACCGCCGGACGGAAAACCCGTGCAGTGGGGATTGCTGCATGGGTTTTCCATAGAGCACCATTGTGCTAATTTTTAGACGGTTTTTCAGGCGGTCTGAAAAATCGCAAACCGGCTGAAAAACCAGCCGAAAACCCGTGCTGTGGGGACATGCCCTAATATAGTGCAAGATAGGAACTGGTAATGGGCGGAGGGTCCAGATGATTTTTCTGAATGGGGAGAAGAAGTTACTCACGTCAGCCCTCGCTCAAATTTTAGGGAACTCTGTAGTTAAAGGGGTTCTACCACAAGTGAAAATATGGTCAAAACTCACAGCACAGGCCAGAGAGCTGACTGCGCTTGTGCAGTTGCTCTCCAGTCTGTTCGATGGGAGTTCCGAGCACAGCCAAGCGGTGTGTTTGGCTCTGCTCGGAACTCCCATCGAACAGACTGGAGAGTCATGTGTGAGTACAAGCAGCTCTCCAGTCTGTGCTGTGACTTTCAGGGGCTAGTTCCTAAGATAGGTGTGTGTCCCAGAGGTGGGACCTGCACATATCAGACACTGATGGCATGTTCTAGCAATATGCCATTATTGTATATCATGATAGATCCCCTTTAAGTTCTTTTTTCAACTTAGAGGGATGTCTATTCATGTTTAGTGGGATAAGTAAAATTGCTTTATCCACCTTGAGTATTGAGAGAATATCTTTAGAATACTTAATAATGTATTTACATGGATATAACCTACTTGGCAGTGTTTTGGCAGGAGATGAAGATGATTTTAAGGTTAGAGCCCTTGAGAGCAGGGCCTGAAAGAGAAAAGGGGGTCATCAAATTGACCCCAGAAAGTGTAAAACAGGTGTGAACCTGAATAAAGCATGGCTATAGTCACACAGTGTATTTGACCTTAGTTTTGAAACATAACTATGGAGCTCCTGTGACGAAAATGTGAACCTAATTTTGATTCCATACTGTTAAAAATGTGTTCCACCTCTGCCATGCTGTGTTTCATAAATGTTCAAGCCTAATTGCACCTAGTGATAATGTAACCACTTAGCCTAATTGAGAATTATAACCATAAAAAAATATCTTTTTGGATTATGTTGGTCTGCTGATCTCTTCTTTAGAAAAGAAACAATATAAGTAAGCATATCCCAAATTACTCGCTTCTGAAAGGTTATCTGAAAGTAGTTCATTGTGCAGATGCTTCAATGCACATAAATCACACATAGACCATTTACAAACAGTCATAATATGGCCACAAATTTTGGTCATGGGGTTTTGCAGTGATCTAAGTTAAGTTAAAAAAAACCTCAAGGTTACGGCTCCAAAAAATGTTAAAATGCATCCTTGTACAGTCCTGTAAATCTACCTTATTTTACTCCTTTGAGAAGAGTCTGTCTTAAAGGCCATTTGTAGGTGGATTACATGACATTTTTCTATTTTTTTTTTCAGCGGTGTTTAATAGCTTAAATCCTTTAACCCTTTTTTGCCACAAAATCTACTGTGCTTGAGCTCTACATAATACATGTAAAGAAATTACTTAGAAGTCAATGCAACTGTAAGCACCACACTAATAACATATCAATCTATGTTTACTAAGCAGCAATTGTTCCTGCAAATGTCAGAGCTATCTTATGTTATTATAATGTGCATGTGCTTTTTGCCAATAAATCTGAAGTTAATGTGCTTAATGAATATATAGAAATGTCAGGCTAGGACCTGCTCTCTACACATTGTTTCTTCTTTATTTTGCTCAAGAAAAGTAGTTCACATTCATCATTTCTGCATTGGATAAAATGGTTGAATATTGCCTATTAAGTTCATCAAGGTGCTACAAAGAATGGACTAATGGAAAATTAATGCACTAATACTTAGTGTCTGTAATAAATGATCTTTTATAAAGTAAGTCTTTCACAAAACTGGAAAGATTTCACTTTTTAAGCAGGAAATTCTTTGAGCCAGATGCCATCTGGTGACAGAGTTTCTCCAGAAGCCATAAAGAGACAGAATGTTTCCGTTTAAGGTGAAAGATGTTTCTAAATTAGAGCCATGGAGTAATTTGTTTGTGAACAGAAGACTCAAAATATGCATAATGTGTCTTTATGGTTGATGATTGATTCTATTACACACTCACAGCCTAAAGTTCTAACTATAACCTATAGTTACTTAAACTGAATTCCATTAGGAACATATTCTATAAAAACCAAACAATATAAAATCAACAGTTGTTACTAAACTGCAAATAAAGGGAAACTGAACTATTGAGTAAAAAGCAGCTGCTAATGCAAGTATGTGCGCAACAAACGTTAAGATAAGATGGACTCTCCCCAGAGCAGGATCAGAGAAAAGTCCAAGCAATTGCAAACTCTTAGCTTAAAGGCTATTATCAAGTTCATAAATGATCCCTCAAATCCTTCGGTTTCTCTTAGTGAGGAGGCTCTGTTTACATGATGACTGTGGTCATAGACTTTTATTAGCCAAAAATATGCCTAAAGGGTGTAATTGGGCTAGAATAGGTTGGTGTACCATTTTCTAAACTTTGTAGAAAACATAATTTTGGCTGGAATGTTTTTTATGTTTTAAATACAATGGGAGTTAATAGAAGAAATATACAATTGTATAGCAATATAGTTTTTACTTTGGGCACAGTTGACTACTGTAGCTTTTCACCCTTTGTTTTTTTAAAATAACATAATTTCAGATAAGCCAAATACACATGCCAATAATAAAGTTAGAAGTGATATCTGTTGGGCAAACATTTGTTCAGGGAAGTTATGTCCACAACCACCAAATTTGGACTGAAATGTAACTGCTTTATGACTGCACAAAGCAAAATCAGAAAAAACTGTCCATACGATATAAATCCATAGTGTTATGGGTATTGCATGCAATAGAATTAGAGGAGGAGAGAAAACTCATAAGTGATACCGATGTTAGTAATCTAACTATACAGAACATCAACAAACACCAGAAATTAATTGACATACCATTGTACATTATAATGTGTGTATTATATTCTATAGGTTTCTATGTATGTGATTGAGTACATAAGTTGTCCTGTTGGTTATAGTTCATGTTTGAAAGGCCCAAAAAGACGGGGGCCATCCCGTTTAGCCCGTTGTGCTAAGGTGTTTATCCTGGAAGGCAAAAACCCCCAAAGGGTAGAAGCCAATTGTGCTCATTTTGGGGAAAAAATTCCCTTCCCGAAATCCAATCTGGCAAAACGGAAAAATTCCGGATCAATGCCCCTCTCCCGAAACCTAGCACTATAAAACTTGTTATTTTATTAGCTCCAGAAATGTATCCAACCCTTTTTGAAACCCGTTAGGAATTCACCCTGACATTTTTCCCCTGGCAGAGAGTTCCCCAGTCTCATGCTTTCAGTAAAGAATTCCCTTTTTTGTTTTTGTAGAAATTTTGTTCCCAAGAGTAGAGGATGCCCCCTTGTTCTAGATACAAACCCTGGGTATAAATAAAAACTTGGGGAGTCCATATATTGACTTGATGTATTTAAAATGTATTATGTCCCCCCCCTTTTTCTCTAAACTAAATAACCCCCAAACTTGCTAACTTTTTGGGTATTGAGTCCACCGCCTTTTTATTATTTTTGTCGCCCCCTTTGTACCTGTTCAAGTCTACAATGCTTTCCTGTGCACGGTTGGGCTAAAAAAGTACACAATATTCCTGTGTGGGGCTAACCCGTGACTTGTATAAAGGGAGAAAATTTTTTTAAAG
>JAODAL010024170.1:0-61127 GCA_025379985.1 Phyllomedusa bahiana | reverse complement strand
TTACTTTTTGGATGTCCTGGTCTTTGTACAGATTGCCTGTAACAATTGCAACAAGCACTTGTCTACCCTTCCCTGCCCTCCAATTTTCCTCCTCACTCACTGGAGCAGACAGGGGTAGTGTCTTGCTGCAGCAGGGCAGTGTTATACCTGAACTAATATCCCCCTAATGGTGTCATTTCCTTGTACCTCCATTCCATCATCCTCCCTTGCATCTACCCTGGTGAGTGCTTGCTCAGACTCCTTTCCATGATATCATTGGATCTCGGTGTTGCTCATTTAGATCCAGGATCTGGGCATCCCAATGTACAACATGCACACATGATGCATGTTGTATGCTCCGTGTAATGGCTGCTCTAGGACTGCATACATAGCACAGGATTGTGTACTGAAACAAATAAGAGATACTTAACACAAATGACTTACAAAATAGTAAATTGAACAGTACAAGTAAATAAAAGCAGACAACAAACAGTCCATAGGTGTAGATGACTTCCCTATAAACTCCCTGAATTTAAAGTTCCTTTATCTGAAGTCACACAGGGCCATCTCACAACAAAGATTTGCTTTCAACATGTAGGGAACAGTAAATGAAGACTTTTTCTAAATATATTGGTCTTTTGATATTGCCCTGGTCAGGAGGTAAGAGATTTTTATTTGCTCTGAGTCACACATGTTCTCTGGTTACCATCATGTTCTCCATTCCTGATTAGACAGGGAGCAGGGAGTGACATCAAGAACTGAAAGTAGCTTAAGAACAGTGTATTTTCCCTAACAAACAAAGCACATTAATTAATTTTTATTGTTTAATTTGAGCTCTGTAGCCTTCTGCACTATAGACTGCATCTCCTGCAGTAAAGTTCATTTAGAGGAGCTGGGAATATGAAAGCTGATATGCTAATCACTGCTATAGAAACCATCCACAGTCTAACCAGGAAGAGTGAGGAAGTATGAATATGAAGCTGCCTGCAGCTCTGTGAAACAGCATTGTACAGACAACCCTTTTAAAACAAAAAACACACTTTACATACAACACATGCTACAAGCTTTTTACACTCATTTTTTCAGTTCACTTTTAAACTGTTCTCTCCCCACTTCGAGAGCTGCTGCTACAAATGAATGCTGTGGTTGCAAAGTGAGTGAACAGACCTGCAACATTTTAGCATTATATGTAGTTTGTGCAGTTACAAGCAGAAAAGTAAGCTGAAGCTCCCATAGTTGAAGCAAAGTCACTTTAGCAACTAGAACTACAATACTGTATAAAGTCTTAAAACATGATGAGATGATAAATAAATGCAGTTCACTATATACATAATCCCAAAAAATTGTCCGAGCCTCTGGACAATTTCAAATAAATATTTACTCTTTTTTTGCTATCTGGGAGTGCTGCAATTTTCTCCAATAATATTTTGGGACTCATGACAAGAGCCGTGTATTGCTGGTACCCATTTATTAATTTTTTCAGATTGTGCTGCTTTTTTTCCATATAAGCATGTGTGTGTGTGTATACATATATATATATGTACCACGTGGTGAGCTTGCACAGCTCGGGGATCACCGCAGAAGTAATTCGGGCAATTGAGACAAAAGCAGATATCAGGTAAAAATGTTTCTTGGTCCGTGTGTTTATTGTGCAAAAAGAACAAAACTAGGCAACACACACACAGCAAAACAGAAAAACATAAACTCCTGCTCGTCTGAACACTTACTAACAGAGGTGTAGTTCCCTCACTGGCACCTTGTGCAATGGTGTAGCAGACACTGGCTTCCTCCATTTGTGAATGCCCCAAAGCCCAAAAGGTAGTCTAGAGTTGCGGGCCGACACCCAGTAAGTTTACCTGCTTCCCTTTTAAACGCCAGGGAAATCCTGGCATGGAACATGGGGAGTAAGCTTTCCCACCGTGCTCATGCTTACTCCCAATGAAAGGCCCGGTCCTGGAATGCTGGAAGCCTACTAACAAACAAAATAAACATTTGTCGACATTTTTGTACTGTCGAAAACCTATTTAACGCTGGCCTTTCACTCAACCAAGGCTCCTTACCTTGGTGGCATGTGTCTTGATTTCCCAGCATATGCCCAGAATCTAGCTGGGATATACACGCCATTGCAGACCTTCCCAGCTGCGGCCTTACAATAAATATAATAATATATTTATATACAGTTGAAACCGGGAAGTTTACATACACTTTTAAGGCATTTTTCATTACTTTCTGCAAAGTAAAAAAGTTTACATACATTCATTAGTATTTGGTACATTGCCCTTAAAAAACTGTTTTACTTGGTCAAATGTTTTTGATACCCTTTTCCACAAGCTTCTCACAATAGTTGTAGGAATTTGTCCCCATTCCTCCTGACAGAACTGGTGTGACTGAGCCATGTCTGTAGTCGTCTTGCTCACACCTGCCTTTTTCAGCTTTGCCCATAAATTTTCATTGGGATTGAGATCATGGCTTTTGTGATGGCCACTCCAAAACATTGACTTGGTTTTTTTTAAGCCTGTTTTGAAACCCTTTTTTTGGCAAAAATGCTTGGGGTGATTTTCCATTAGGGTCCTTTAAATGACCCATTCCACCCAAGCTTTAACTTCCTGGGTAATGTCTTAGCTGTTGCTTCAGTATTGCCATATAGTCCCTTCTTTTCCCATTATGTCATCTATTTTGTGAAGTGCACCAGCTCCCTCCTGCAGCAAAACAACCACACAAACATGATGCTGTCACTCCCGTATTTCACAGTTGGATGGTTTTCTTAGGCTTCCATGTGTCTTCCTTTTCCTTCAAATGTAAAGATGGTCATAATGGCCAAACAGTTTTCATTTTAGTTTCCTCAACCACAGGACATGTCCTAAAAATGTAAGGTCTTTATTCCCGTGTGCATTTGCAAACATTAATTTGGCTTTTTTGTGTTCGTTTGATAATGGCTTCTTCTTCCTGGCAAAGTGGCCCTTCAGCCCTTTCAACTCATTTCACTGTGAATAATGACACAATCTTACCAGCTTCCACCAACATCTATCACAAATATTTTGTTTTTTGTTCTTGGATTGATATGCACATGTCAGACCAAAGCACGTTCATTTTTCTGAGACACAGAACCCATCTCCTTCCTGAGCGAATATGATGACTGGACATTCCTTCTTGTTTGTACTGGAGTATAATTGTTTGTAAAGATGAAAAAGGTACCTCTAGGTATCTGGAAATTTTACCCAATAATGAACCAGAATAGTTCAAGTATAAAGTTCTCTTCCTGAGATCTTGGCGAATTTCTTTAGATTTTCCCATGGTGTTACACACAGAAGCAGTGCGTTTCTGGTGCGCGTTAAAAAATACATCCAGAGGTGTGTCTCTAATTAACTCAGATGTTGCCAATAAACATATCAGAAGCTTTGAAAGATATAACATAATCATATGGGCTGTTCCAAACTGTTTAAAGGCATAGTAATCCTATTGTATGAAAAACTTTTGATTTTGCAGATAGTAATAAAAATCCCTTTAAAAAAGGTTGTCTCACTAATAAGATTAGCTTCAACATGGTAGGGAACACTAAATGAAGACATTTTCCAAATATAAATGCTTTGTTCTTTTTTTTTTTTTTTTGAGAAGCTACAAATGATTTTAAAATTCACCTTCTGAGGTTTTTCAGGTTTCTCTAGTAACTGACTGTTTTCTTGTTCAAAACCCTGCGTTTGTCTTATCTGATAGCAGGAGTGATGTTATCACACAGTCCCAGCACAGAACTGAGCCTGAGAGCTTGTGTTTATCTGATCTTTTCAGACAAAAGACACTAATTACACGTTTACTTTAGCTCTGAAGATTCTCGGGACCTGGTAGCAGGAATTGTTTATCTGATCTAGACTAATTACAGAAGTCTGAAACATGTGCTCAAATGCTAATTACAGAAAGATTGACCAGAAGTGACATGAATGAAAGAATGCTGTTTTGCTCTTTGAAACAGTAAGATAAAAACAAACCCCTTAAAAAATCTCTCTCTCCCCAATTCTGGCATTGGCAAATATTTTGGTAACCTAATTGGCCTAAAACGGGTTAAGATTTATTCTGATTTCATGTCAGATAGTGAAAAAAACAGGCATATGTGTGTTTTTTATGGGGCCACCCTACAGCTATTTGTAAATGACTATATATGTCTTCTATACGCTGCCTCTTGATTTTTGCCTCTCTCTCTCTGCTTTTCCGCCCCTCCTGAGGATGCAAATGCAGTTAAAAAACAACTCCAGTTCTGCCATGCTCAGTGGCCCACAGGGGGTTTTCACTGTTTCCCTGTGGATCAGTCCGAGTCTGTACATATAGTTAAATTCTTCTTTAACACACATCATTTCAAGCATGAAATATATATTCTGAAGTACTGTATATAGGTGCATCCCTAAAATACTCCCTACACTGAAGTGGCATTTATAGTGATGTCACTGATATGTGTTTACTTGTGTGTGTCTTTCTAGAGCTAAGGTCACAAAGGGAATGGGAAGTGCATTGTACTTTTTTAATTTCCCCAACAGTTCTTTATATACCCTATGGAGACCCAAAAAAGTCTAGTGCTTAGAATAGACAGTTGCATATTTCATGTGGCTGTTTTCATAGAACCTACTCCTCTAAACCCTTTCAGCCTCCCACTTCCTGTGCAGGCTATGTAATTTCAACCCGATTACATCACACAATGTTTGAGGGCAGATATTTTACTATTTCACAGAACGTATATGTCTGACATGTCAATTCTTTTCAGGTGCACGCAAAACAAGTATAAAATACATGTTGTGTGATTGCCTACGTGTATTTTTACATTGTAGTCAACAAGAAGTGGTTTGTACATTGTTTTGGATGTATTTACACATATTTTGATGCAAAAATATGTGCAAAAAAAACGCTGTGTGAATATACCCTAAGAGGAACATTGGTGATGTAGGAGTTTTGAAGAAACAACACTGTCCAAGCAGGATATGTGGCTATTAATGTGAGCGAGCAGAGCTATATTTATCATTAAAAGAAGCTCTTAGCCAGAGAGAAAAATGAACATTCTGCCAAGATGAAATGTTATCTGTGTATTTACATAAAAGTTAAAAGTGCTGCTGCTGACCTGGTAGCAGAGCACAAGACTACAAAGGCCTCCCAGTACTCCTAAAGGTTAAAGTTTCTTTCAGTAAGCATCTGACCTGCTGAAAAGATTGATGTCACCAGACCGACCACTGCTACTATGGCACAGAGGTGGCTGATAATCTAGAAAAGCATTAAAACTTCTCTGTCTTTGAAATTAAGCAAAATCAGAACAGCAATGTGTTTGATAATAATCTTTATTTACAGTTTCTACATGTTTAAAGCTAATAAATGGGATGGGAATATCGCTTTAAATAGAAAAAAAGGATACTTTCATTTTTATGTTGTGCTATGGACAACCCACCAATGACATATTTATATTATACAGTAAGCTAGGAAATCCATTCAACATATGAACTATGCTAAATAATCCAATAGAATTTAGACAATAACCAGTAATTTTTAATGGTAACCTTAAACAAAGTGATAAATTCTTTAGCTGCTGAACTTGTGAATAAACAAAATTGATGTCATTTTAAGAAACCATAATTTGCCAGGATATTGCATGTTTAGATGTTAGTTTAGTAAAAATTCAAATTGTAATTTTGGAGTCAAATGAAATGTACTGCCTTTTAACCTTCTTTTCATTCAACACAATGGGGTGATCAGAAAGTAAATGGTTGAACTTCTATAGTTTTTTTTAGCTTAAATGACAATGTGACTTTGTATTCACCAGTAATGTATAGAGAGTGCTCCTTCATCAAAGTCTTACATGTTGAAAATGAATATAACTCTGCACATAGCCATGCAAATGTTCATACCTACCTGCCTGCTGAAGTGACAGTCAAAAGACCCAGAAATGAAACAAATAAGCTGTAATCATCCTTTTAAACTAGAATGCAACTAGGGATCCTATGAATGTAAGCATTAGATGTACAATCAGAGTCAATTGAGAACAGAACAATTACATAACTACTTATCTGATGCCATGAAACCCTAAGATGGAATATTGTACTGCCACCAATTCTTACCAGTAAAGGCTTGGCCACTCTAGAGACAAGTTTTACAGTGCCTGTGATTGAAAAGTCCAAAAATCTCAACAAATGAAATGTATAATAAGAATAATTTGGATATTATGGCCAAACAAAACACAGAAGATTATTAGATAATGAAATGTTATTGACACACAGCCAAAAGTATCCATTCAGTGTCACAACTCACTGGAGTCAGGAGGTGGATCCACTGGGAAAGCTGCAAGTTTTAGTATAGAACCTTGTCAAGAAGAAAAGGAGTCCCATGGTTTTTACCTTTCAACAAGGAGATCTGGACTTCACTATGACCAACATGGCGACATGGTGGCATGCAGATACATGAGCAGATACATTAGCGGAAGGTGATGGCAGGTAAAGACCTTTTGTAGTATGGTGAGAGGAAAAAGGTCAGGGCAGGCAACAGACAAACAGAGAGGTCATAACCAAGACAAGGGTCAGAACTGAGAAATAGCACACAGAGTAAATACTTCCAATGCAGGATTATACACCAAACTTGTGACCCAGTGTTGTAGGAGAAGCTCCTTTAAAAAAGCAGAGGTAACACAAGAGCTAAACCCCTATGAGACAGTGTGCACATATCCTTGGGAATGGCTTCCGACAACAGCAGAGTTGTATGGTGGGGGACAGTGCCACCATACAACAGTGCCGGTGACTGTGTGGACAAGCTGAGTCTCAGCTCAATACACTTGGTTACCAGTGGTTACTTATTTATCTATATTCATGACTGTAGCGGACTTGGTAGTGGATCCGCTGGACCACCGCAAGCATGGTAAAAAAGCCACCCAGGAGCGAATCTAAGTGGGTCCCAGTTTTCACACCAGAGCCCACCGCAAAGCGGGATGACTTGCTGCGGCGGAGTCTACCAAGGGTCCTACTCCCTGACGTGACTTGCTTGCGGTGGGCGGCCAAGTGTAAGCGTGGTACCGAATCATGAGATGTAGGCCATAGTCGGGACAGGCGAAAAGGTCGGGACAGCGGCAGAAGTTCAGAGTTCGATAAACGGATCAGAGGTCAGAAAACACAGTAAGGACAGTAGATACACGGGAAACGCTTTCTCTAGGGCATGGAGGCAACAAAAATCCAGCAGGGAAGTGACGTGGATCCCAAAACTATATAGAGTCAGCGCCCGGCAATCAACCAAAGTACCGCCGCACTTTCCCTTTAAATTTACATGAATGAGCAACCGTTAGGGGAAACCACCGCATTCTGGCCGACAGGTAAGGGAGAGCAGAACAGGAGCGAGGCCCAGGTGAGTGGATGGGGAACGGGTGCGACAACGGCCAGCAGCTCGGCCCGCAGCGCAGCGCAGCCCGTTACAATGACACAGAGCCACGGTAAAAAGGACAGAAATGTCCTGCAGCATTTTGACTGTTAAAAATTTAGCATCTAAGAGATTGTCTAGGTTTACAGGAAAGGATCTAGAAACTGCACCACACCTGTCCATTATTATTATTATTTATTTTAGAGCGCTGTACATTTGGATTGCATACATAACATAGGTCAAACAAGTACAAAGGTGACAAATTAATAACTAACAACTGGTACAGAAGAAGAGAGGACCCTGCCCGCGAGGGCTTACAATCTACAAGGAAGGAGGGAAGAGACAGAAGGTGAGAGGCAGACATGTTTGTGGGGTGTGGTATAGCAACTGGGTTTATTGTTGTTATAGGGCAATCCTGAAGAGATGGGTTTTCAGGTTGTTTTTTGGAGCTAGTGAGAGTGGGGAGAGTCTGATGTTTGGGCATGAGTTCCAGAGTGTAAAGGGAAAGCACGAGAGAAGTCTTGGAGACGGTTTTTGTGAGGAGCTGATAAGAGGAGAGCAGAGAAGAAGGTCCGTGAGAAGCGTAGATTCCCTGAGGGAGATATCTGGAGATTAAGGCAGAGATGTAGGGAGGGGAGAGGGTATGAAAAAGCTTTGTAGGTCAAGGTTTTCTAACTTGAACTGGATTCCTGGGCAATTTATATCCATGAAGGGGTTGGCAGAGGGGAGAGGCGGAGGGGGTAGTGGGAGAAAGGTGAATCAGACGGGCGGCAGAGTCAAGGATGGATTGGAGGGGAGCGAGGGTGCTAACTGGGAGGCCACAGAGAAGGATGTTGCAATAGTCTATGCATGAGATAACGAGGGCGTGGACAAGCATTTTTGTGCTTTCGAAGTTAAGGAATGAGCGGATGCGGGAGATATTTGGAATCAAAGGTTATCCCATGGCAGCGGACTTGTGGAGCCGGGGAGAGAGTGTAGCCGTTGACTGTGATAGAGGGCTGTGTCTGGTATTGTAACTCAGCTTTGTCCACGGGAGGGAAGATGGTCTACCACTCCACAATTGTGGTTTATGCTGCATTTGCTGTCTGCAGTCCAAAAAGAAATTAAACCCTACAGAAAAAAAATATAAAATTTCCTACAGTGACAACGTTATCAAATATATGGAAAATGGGACAAAAAGTGTAGCCTGTGTCCACAATATACTCAACAAATGTTTGAAAAAGCCCCATTATTAAATCTTTTTTAAAAACCTTTAATTCCCAGCTCTTTTTCCCCATCTTAAAAAAGTTTTATGAAAAATATTTATGAAATGCCTTGTTAGCCTTTTGTTTTCTTTAAAGGGGCATAAAACTTTTCTCCCCAATTTTTTAAAAAAGATTTACCTGCTCAGCAGATCAATTCTTGATTTGGTCAGAACATGTAGATCAATGGGACTGCCTGAAACTCTGAACGATAAATGAGTATATCACAGCTAATCAGGAATATTATTAGAGGAGGACTGCTGCATTCAAATGAGTTTTGCTAAACTGGAATTGAGGCGCCCTTTTTCCACTAATGTTTGGAATTGTTCTCTGAGGACTTTAACCCTCTAATGATTACCAGTCTTTTGGAATATAGCAAAATGTCACATTTTGAAGCACAGAATTGAAAGGGATATTTTACTTTGTCTGCTGTTATTAATTTCTTTTTCTGGAGATTATACATTTTGTCATTGTGGACTAAATGGGTAGAAACAGCAAATATTTCAAGAATAATCCTACACAAATAGCAAGTATGTATGAATTGTTTGACACACAACACTATAACGGCGAGAAGAAACAAATTCATTTTAGTGTTTAAGCATTATTTTTTCTATTTGACATTTATGGGCACACCAAGGATATGTATAAATGAAATTGGCGCACATTTAAAGGGTTTTGCTCACTACAAGGTTTGCTTTTTATTTAAAGCTTGCAAAAACAAGTCGCTTGCAATAAGTGTCCATTAAACCCATATCCTCCCCTATTCTAAATACCCCCTTTTGAAATGGCCTATCACTCCTAGGTGTTAGCTACGACCTGGATCTCTCCTGATGGGGCTCAGCTTTGGTTCTTAGCTAAGCCCTCTTTACTGCACCTATAGAACCATAAACCGCCCTTAATTAAAAGTAAAACCCAAGAAAACGGGATGGGGTAAAAACATACTTTTTCTTGCTTTTATTTTTTTTAAAAATTTAAAGAGGGGGAATGGAGCCTTTTTTTGGGTCCTTGACCCCGCCCCCCCTTCCACAGGTTGTTATTCAGGGGCATATCCCTTGGTTGTGCTTTTTTATTTTTTCCTCGGTTTATGGGGGTTTGGTTCCCAAAATGAGAAGTCTGAATTTTGACTCTATAATTTTCCCCCCTTGGCCCCCTTGTAAGCCGGGGGTGGCAAAGCATTTTTTGATAAAAACGGGGAAAACTAAGAATTCAAAGTTTTTTAGTATTGAAATAGCTAAATCTTTTTGGGGGTTTTCTATGTATTTATAGCCCTGTATATAGGATAAACTTATTTCGGGAGGTTTTAAAAAATTTTTCCATCTGCGGGGCTCCATCCAGCATGAAACTGAAAGTTGTACTGGTATTTTAAAGCTTAAAAACAAGCATGAGTTGTAAGTAAATTTTTAAGCATGTATAAAAACGATTCCCTTATCAGCGCCCCTTTCTGTTTTGTCTTTTAAGATGGGTCCTGCGTTTTTCCCCAGTGAACCCAAACATTTAGAGGGGAAAAAAAAATAAAAAAAGCATTTTTTTTCTAGTTTTTTTTATTTTAAAAAGCCTAGGGGTAAAACTAGAATTGGGGGCATCTATTCAGAAAGTTCCCTTTAAAAAATCACAAAATTATTTAAAAAGGGCCTTTCCATAATAAAAAGCTATTTTAGTAAATACTTGTCCCTGTGAAATAACAAAACTGGGTTTTCTTTAAAAATATCTTTTTGGGTTTCCCTTTTTTATTTTCCAAAAATTAATACAATCTGTCAAAAAGGGGGTTTTTTCCCAAATTTTGGTGTGCTCGTATCTGAATTGTCCAATCAGCGCAGACAGTTTGTGCTGGAGCACACCCTTTGAAAAACTGGTATGGTAACACCCCCAAAAAATTTAGTAAAAATTTCTAAAAGGAATAACAGAGAAACAGCACAACACAGATATATAAGAGATGATGTTCAAGAATTATTTCACAAAGAACACAAGTATTTACTAAAACAGTCCCTTAAACAATGAATTTTATTTTAACCAGGCCAAAACTAAAACCCCCCCCTTCAAGAGTTTCTTATCTGCAAACAGTGCTTGGCGCTTGTCAGTGCAAACCAGGGTTCAGGTGGTAGCCAAGTCCTATTCTTTTTTTCTGGGAATTTCCATTGTATTTTAAATAAACACTGCATCCCAAAATTCCATACACCTTTATAGTGCTATCTTAAAGGGCTTTTCTTGTTAATGCCAGAATTAAATAAAGCAGCTACTGTAGCCTAATTAAAAAAATATATATACTCCCCTTCCCCCCCCCTCTGTTTCCGCAGGCTCCATCGTTTAAAAAACACCTATTTTCCCAAAAGAAACTTTTGGGTGCATGGGGACTGCCTCTACTTAAATCACCATCAAATTCTTTCCTTTTGGGAAAAGTAAATTAAAAATGGCCGGAGTGCTGCACCCGTCAAAGAAAAACAAAGGAAATGGGAAAACTGGGGAAGAACCGTTGAAAAAGGAGCGTGAGGGGAACCCCGGGGTGGATAAAAGGCAAAGGAAAGAAGACATTTCAAACCCTCCCCAACTAATACGACCCTTCTACTTGCCAAAACGACCCCCGGGGGTTGGAACAACTGGGCACTTTTTCCCAACAGCAGGGGAAACACGAACCGACAAGCAAAAAAACACAAAGGAATAGTTAGATACAGGTCAAACCAGAGATAGCAAAATGATACAAAACAGCAGGCAAAAACGGAGGTCACGAAGACAGGCAACTGTCGAACCTGTCAATCTACACACAGCAGATACTGCAATCATACAGAGTTCAGACTAGTACAAGAATACAATTCAAGCACAGAATCATGGTCAAAAGCACAGTCTCTGTCGTACTTTACGGGCAGAGGACTGCGCTGAGGCCTGAACAGGCATGGTCATTACAGCAGCAGAGGAAGGTGAGTATAGGGGTTTTTTTTTGTATTGGGCTTTTATTGATTTATTGATTGTAACTTTGTTGTCAATGTTTATTATTTGTTACTTACATTTATTTATTTATTTATTTATTTGTTACTGCCATAGAAAACGTGTTAACCCATAAAAACAATGTCTACTGTGCTCAAAATAAACCAAAAAGACCAAATAAACTAACTTTATAAACAAAATGAGAAAAAAAAAACTGTTTAGCTAAAGGCATTAATAATTGTATAAGGCCTCGTTCACACGGCTTATTTCGCCGCGGATTTGCCGACGGATTGACGATCGTCAATCCATCGGCAAATCAGTCAGAAATAAGTAACAGCCTATTTCTATGATTTAAATTTAAAAATACGGCTTGTCGTTCACATGACGCGTATTTCCGTGCCGGATTGCCGCCGTGGATTGACGACGGCAATCCGGACGGAAAAACAATGTGCATGTCAATTATTTCCGGACGGATTCACCACCACAATGATTGGAGAGGTGAATCCGTCGGGAAAAATCAGTTACAAAATACGGGGCCACACTTAGGGGGCACGTATTTGTAACTGATTTTCAACTGATTTCAGAACGTATTTACGATCTGCAATCCGATGTAAATACGTTCTGAAATAAGCCGTGTGAACATAGCCTAAGAGTTATTTATGATAGGTTAACCAGAACTTTTGTCCATAATTTATGTTACCAATCTGTAATGTTCTTACATGTACTCCATTATTAACACCAAAAACGCATTCAATTAATTTGGACTATAAAACTATAATTTCAGTCTAACACTGAAGCTCTGGTTTGTTACTATGAATTTACAAAAATTTCCTATGCAACATTGCGCTTATAACCATTTCTCTCAGTGACTGCCAGAATATTATTCAGCACATCGTGACAGCACCATCAACAAACGATTCCAGTCGTAAATGGCTCCTCTACTCTTCTTATATTAAAGGGAATGTGTCATCAGAAAATGACTTATTGTTTAACTCACATTTTTTTGTTAAAAAACATTTTTAGAAATTTTGGTATGTTTTTTTTTAATTTTCCCTATCACTTTCAGTATTTTTTAATAATTCTTAAGTCCTGCAGTTTTCACTTTGGCCACTAAGCCTAATAATCGTCTGACACTTCCTGTTCTGTTTAGAGAGCTTTTCAGCAGTGTGCTCAACATCAGAAAAAGCATGTCAAACTGAAAGGAGACACCATTGTTACAGATAACACAGAAAACCACCATTTACAAGAGAGATGTCACAGCTCCCCCTCTCCCCTCCCTTCACAGTGAAAACTCTCCTATACAAGTCTATGGGGACACAATCTGTCTTAAGGCTCCTATGTTTGTTAAAGCAGTGCAAGCAAGAATGTCTTCCCCACAATCATATATAGACGGCCGAATTGAGAAACCTACAATCAGGAAATAAAAACGACTGAGAGGAAAAGAATATGGATCAGGGGCTTGATTTAATAAGTAAAAAAAAAAAATTGGTGACAGATTCCCTTTAACATTGAGGAAGCAGTAAGGAGCCTCACTTCTCACCATTGTCCTACTGTACTTACCTAAATTATGCCCGAGCTATGTCTAGAGATTCACATGAGTATTCGTTTCTTCCATTTCTAATTTCATTAGAGATCATCATACACCATTTTTTGCCGTATATCGCCAGTTCTATAGATGTATGAACAGGCGTATGGCCAAACTTGGCGTAATTTATGCCTGACGACATTTTAATGCGCCAAATTTTGGTGCAAAACTGTCATACAATGTTTGGCGCATAATACTTTCATTCATACACTCCTCTATATCTATTTAGAACTGGCGTGTCAGCGCCATGTTACAAAAATGGCGCATGTGAATTCAAAGATGTCGCCCCATATTTTTTCGGGATGTGAACAAAAATAGAATACACTTTGTTTGCATTAAACAAGAGCAAATAAAGTTGCTTGTGGCACAAATCAATGAAAGGAAGGTAAAAAAAATACCCTTTTCTATTGTATTGATGTAAAATGGTTATTTGAAGGATTATTTTAAAGGAAAAAGTCATTTTAACCACTCTAAAATAACATCAGTGTAGGCCTGTGAGCCATGAAGTAGCTACAAAGCACAAAACTTAGTACTTGACGTGTTGCTTTAGAACTCGGAAACCTCTGAAAACACCATCTTATTACTTCTCAAGTGCAATTATATCCAAGTGCCAATCTGGGAGAAAAATATAGTTTGTCACATAGCTAATGAACTGATGACAGATCCCTTAAATGATATGTTGTAGGAAAATGTAAGCCCTTTTACAGAACAGGCCTTCCATGAATAAGGAGACAGAGGCATACTATATCAATCAAACTTACACGAGTAGAAAAAAAAAATCACATTCTAAAGGCATAAAATTAGAATTTAGAAAGTAGGACCCAAGGGGCATCAGGAGATGGCAAAGGATTAAAGTACTTAAGTTGGGTGTCTGGTCAGATGGACTGTATTCTACAGAAAGATATCTGGCAGTGAAAGGGTCCACACTGGGGGTGTGCCGTGCTGACAAATGAATTTGCTTTCGGATGACAGTTCTTGTTGATTTGCCACGCTTGGACTGGCACTATGGAGGGCGATGCTGTGAAATTCCCCCTCCCTACCAGACACCAAGAGAGAGGGGGACAGATGGCATCCTTCCGAGGGTCTGACCCTCTCCCACCCTTCACCTGCACGTCTCATGGGAAAATATCCCAGCTCCCAGCTGCCATTTGAGAGTTGGAATGTCTGCAGATCTGAACTGGAATACTGGGGGGCAAAGAAAAAAACAGCAGGAGGCAGTGGGGGGAGTAGAAGGGGAAAGCACTGTCTGGATCAGGATATTATGAGGAGGGGGTGGGAGTGAGATTAGACCACAAACAAAATAATGCAGGACATTATTCAACTGGAGTCACTTACTGTACTGTGGACTGTGCATGTAATAAAAATAGCAGTAATAATAATAACTGATATTAGTAGCAAATGACACAAGTAATGCAAATTTCATGAGATTTTGTTAGGTTATGTTTTTAGGCAAATTGAGAAAAACCTGAATATTTAGCATTGTTGTTAAAGTGTACAAAATCAAATTAGGATGTTTCATACTGTTCAACTATATTTTTCCTTATAATATGAGGGTATGTTTTATTTTCTAGTAGAAAATGAGTAGCATGTCAATTTCCAAAAATATGAAATCGAATCAAAAAGGCATAGATTTTCAATAACATCAGCCTTATTGGGGTCCATTAAGCTCAGTATATGTGTGGGATATTTTTTTTTTATATTTAAGTTGCTTATATTTTTTAATAATTCTATATTTTTGGTAATGTAATTTCATGCTACCATAGACTGCCAAAAAATAATGCAGTCAAACCATTGTGACTTATAGGGCTGTCCTCTATCACTCCTAGTTTACAGTGAAGTTTTGGTGTAAGATTTCCTTTCTTGCCCAATGCAACCAATAAGAGCTCCCCTTTAATTTCATACAGTGCTCTGGAAAAAATGGGGCGCTCTGATTGGTTCCTATAGTCAACAAAGAACATCTTAGACCTAGACAGTCTTCATACATTTCCCCCAAAGTAAGTATTTTAAAAGTTTGGAGGACATGTATAAACGGTGCTGCACCATTTTTTTTGCCGTATCTTGAACCTAAAGACTGTTGTAGCCCTGTACTATAGATGTATGAAATGTTGTATTCCAAAATTTACACCACACACGGCACTTTTGAATGCGTCAAAGATATGCCACTGTATGCCATGAGCCCAAGATGTACTATGCCCCAAAAATCAGCATATCTATGAGCCATAGATATGCTGTGGGCCAAAGATGTACTATGTGCCAAAGATATGCGCCAAAGATATGCTATGCAAGGACCCACATACGACACATTCATACATACTGTTGCATTCTACACAACTCTGTATCAATTTAGAACTGACATGTCTGCATCAAGTTTCATACACATCGCCCTTTGTTTCTGAAATGGTGTCCACAAATAAGGGTTTTCTAAGTCCCTCAAACCCACTTAATAGTTTTCTACTTGTTTGGTGATTATAAGATCATTAAAACCTAAATCTTAATTGATACATAACAGTATGGTTGAAAAAAGACATATTTCTATCAAGTTCAACTAAGTGGATAAAATTGGAGAAGAGAGGGATATAGGTAATTTTATAACTTTGTGTTCCCCTGTTGATCTACAAATAAGGAACCCATAAGGTGTGAACTAATCTGCGCCAAGAGGAAATATTTCAATCATGATCCCAAGTAGCAATATTCAAGAGTTCTATATATACATAAGTGTTCATATTGTTTTATTTCAATTGTAAACAGTCCATATAATTTACTTATGTTGTGTAAAGGCAAAACAAATTCAAGGCAGCAAAAAAAGATATAGTTGCCAGCACAAAATTCTAATATTTTAAAAAAGTACAACTTTATTGTAGTATAATAAAACATGTTAAAGAAATACACAATGTGGAAACAGAGGACAAAGCA
This sequence comes from Phyllomedusa bahiana, assembly GCA_025379985.1. NCBI lineage: Eukaryota > Metazoa > Chordata > Amphibia > Anura > Hylidae > Phyllomedusa > Phyllomedusa bahiana. The sequence continues at coordinate 45,119 of JAODAL010024170.1, read as the reverse complement.
CTTAGGGCTACATGTATGAAAACTGTCTTGGTCTAAAATTCACTTTGTTGCCCATAGCAACCAATCAGAGCGCCCCTTTTATTTTTCCAGAGCACTATATGAAATGAGAGGGGCGCTCTGATTGGTTGCTATGAGCAACAAAGTGAGTTTTAGACCTAGACAGTTTTCATACATGTGGCCCTTAGAGCGTTTACATATGATCCATTAGAAACACAATTAGCCAACACGTCTTGAATTGTGTGAGCTATTAGGATATGTTCACACGGCATATTTGCGTGTGCATTTTGCCACGTATTGTGCCTTATACACGGCGAAATGTGCGCCGCAATTACGGTAATTCATAGCTCTCATAGACAACTATAAATTACGTGTTATCTCCCCCCGGGCGTACAATATAATCGTATCCAACGCCCTGGAGAGAAGTGACAGGTCAGTTTTTCGCGGCGCTTATGCTTATGTCAATGAGGCCGGCCAGGGACCGGGGGTGAACATACCTTTAGTCATAACTTGCCAGCACAAAATATTAGAATTTTTCTGCTGGCAACTTTTAATATTGTTTTATTTCAACTAATTGTCTAACCTTCTTAAGTCCTCAACCATGTTTCAGGGGGATTTTACATTAAACAGCTTTTAACCATATTTTTGTAGGATCCATTCATGTACATCTTTTCACAATTAAATTATTTTAATTCTTGTAACCCTTCCTCAAAACTAAAATCCTCCATGGCTCTTATCAGTTTAATTGCTCGTCTTTGTACTTTCCCTAGCTCCATTACATCCTTTCTATAAACTGGAGCCCAGAACTGAACAGCATATTCCAAATGAGACTGCACCAATGCTTTATATAGCGGTAATATTACATCCATACTGTTAGTGCATAATAATATCCTGCTGGCCTTAGAGACAGTTGATTGACACTGCATACTTTTATGTAGGCTATCAACTACTGTACAAGTACACCCTGATCTTTTTCAACAATTAAATGTCCCCGGTTTTATCCCTCTTGGAAATATGGTGCATTCAGAATATTAGTATCCAAGAGAATAACTTTACATTTATCTATATTAAACCTCATTTGCCAAGTGGATTCCCAAATACTCCAAGTATGTCCAAATATGTTTGATATACATGAACATCTTTAATATATTGTTCTAGACCCCATACATTGATAAGCAAAAGGGTAACAATGTTTTGAACTTTTGAATTTCAGGCTCCATATATCATCATCCATTACAGCTTTTTACATGAAACTACTATCATTTTATAGACCATCATCGTGGCTATATAAATTTGACTTGCAACTGTTTAGCATATGCTTATTTATACAGATTCTTGTCATGTAACTGCATTGATACTGTTTTGCTTCCGGTGACGGAACAATCTTCTTCTTGTATACTACAAATTACTACCTCACATTTCCTAACAACTCAGTGTGTTATTAGGCTAATTCCGAAGCAAAACGTCAATGGTTTGAATTGAGGAGCAGCCATTAAGAATATTTCCCAAGAAAAGAGAAACTGCATTATCCAGCTCATTGATAGTGGTCTCTCGGCCAAGAAAATTGCCAAACTGCATCATGTGGGGTCATGACAGCTGAAAGAATACGAAATGAAGTCCGTCCATCCATTCCAAAGCCAAGAGGTGACGTCCAGACAAAATATTGGAGTCAATAAGTCGGCTCATCACAAGGTCTATCAGTTCTGGAGTGACAAACATGGCAGTGGAGGTCATTCGTTTGATTTGTAATAGTGAGCTCACAGACGTCCATGCAAGCACCATGCGATACGTCTTTTACAAGTCTAGAATGGTGGCCCAAAAAAAGGTAAAGAAGCCTCAACTTCAATATCGTCATAAGAAACGGCTGCTTGAGTTAGCAAAAAAGGTATGAAGAGTGGAAAGTAGAAGATTCGAAACGGGTGATTTGTAGCGATGAGATGAAAGTCAATAGACCGAGCTCTGATGGGGCAAATGGGAAGAATCAAAGGAAAAGAGGCGAACGGAGTGAGAAATGGAAGGAACTGTCAAGTTCAGTGGGAGAAGCCTGATGATATGGGGATGTTTCACAGCCAAAGATGTTGGATACTTGATCAGGATTGATGTTGATTGCAATGCTGAGCTATATGTGAGTATCCTACGAGATGAATTACTTCCTACACTTGAGTACTATGGGTATGAAAAGGGCGACATAGTGTTCCAGCAGGACAATGACCAAAAGCAAACGTGAAGATTGGGAAAGAAATAGTTTAATGACAATGAAGTAGAGTTGCTGTATTGGCCTCCACAGAACTCAACGCAATCAAACATTTGTGGGTAGAGTTGAAGAAAAAGCTGTATCTGTACCCAAGTGAATCGACCAGTATGCACCAACATTGGGAGCATGTACAAGAGACCTGGAATCAGATTTTGTTCATGCTTGAATCTGATCAAGAGCATGTCCAAAAGGATTCAGGCAGTGTTGAAAGTCAAAGGTGAATTTACAAAACAATAAAAATTTTATATAAATTAAAATTTAGATTTATAGGAGCAAAACAGTAACAATGCAGTTATATGACAAGAACCTGCATAAAAAAGCATATAATAAATAGTTGTAAGTCAAATTTATGTATGAGATAGCCAAGATGATTGTCTATAAAATGATGGTAATCTCACATTCAGAGCTTTAGTGGATGATGAGATATGGAGCCTGAAAGACAAAAGTAGGTTGTTACCCTTTTGCTTGTTGGTGGAACTTGGTTTCCTCTGCAAAAATAGAAGCATTGCTATTTATGCTAACCTCTATGTCATTAATAAACTCTGCCAGTCTTCAGTACAGTTAAAAAGTATTATTTATAAACTTATAGACCTGGATTTACTCATAATCCATAAATTAAGGATTGTGTGAAATGCTTTTGTAAAGTCCAAGAGCACTATATCCACAGCCGCCCCACTATCAAAACATCTGGTCACATTTTCAGGAAAACTAATCACATTGATTTGACATCTTCCGTTCCATTTACCCCTTTACCAAATCTAACATATGAGTACATCATAGTGCCTGTAAGGAGCTAGGAAGTGGGTTAACTCGCTGTTAATCACAGCTGATACCCGCTGCTATCAGCAGGGATTGGAGCCGGCATTTGTAGCATCTAAATGAAAGAGAAACTGTGCTATACTCTTTTCTCCAATCGCCCCTTCCTCCTCCGCCGTGAAGAGATTATGGGGTGCCTACATAGCTGCCATGTTATGGCAACCTATTACTTCCTGTCTCGTACAGAAAGTAATAAAAGTGCCTTCTTGGTTCTGTAAAATGCAGAAAGGTGATAAAGTGATCGAGCCCCTAGTGCTCAAATATTCTATTGAGACTATAAAAGTTTAAAACGCCTAGCTACTGCCATTTTACAAATAAATTTTTTTCAAAATGAAAAAGTTACACATTATTGGTATACTGTGATCTATAAAAATGTAACATCACTTATCCCATGCACTGAAAAATTTAGAAGAAAAAATGGCACAATTGTAGTTTTTTGGTTATTTCTAGTGTTGAGCGATTTTTATCGACAAAGTTGAAATCGGCAAGGTTTTTATGGTGATCGAAATTTCCAGATCATGCGATAATTAAGGTTAAAAACTGTGCATCATCTATTAAGATCGCGCCTTTTTTCGCCGCTTCCTGTAATTTTGGCGGCCAGCAAATCAGATTACAGAATAGAGCAGGGTGAGATGTGTGTGCGACGTCATGACTGGGATTTTGTATGGTTGCGATTGGCTGGAAACATCACATGACCTCGTTTTACATAGACTGCGTTCCTGTTTCAGCCTCAGTGTCTCTCAGCGTCTCATAGGGATAGGACCTGCGCTCTGCCTGTGGCCAAACAGCTCAGCGAAATTAGTCTATTTCTGCACAGAGAAACCTCTACTATTAGCTGTGATCCTTCCAATTAGTTACATTAGAGATTTGAAGATTTTATGTAGTTAGCTAGAGAATTTTTTAAAGCAGCATCATCCGCTGTAAATTCACGGCGGTGGGAGCGGGGGGGGGGGGGCCCCCGCGGGCGAACACAGACAAGCACTATCTATAAAGAACACTGGATAAAGTTCACCAAGACTTAGTGTAGACATTGTAGTGGAATATCTTTATTATTAACAGTTTGCTATTGAAATATTTCCTGGATATTGGGCAGCCTGAACTTATATTGGATACACACCATTTCTAGTAACTGCAGGTCTCTTTGTTAGCTGCAAAACTCCACTTTTATCAGTATACATTTCAGATAGGTGTTCAATTTTACCCATTACACCTGTGACTGTTGATATATCCACCTTGCAGTTAAATTACAATCCAGCAATCTTGTAGTCAGCACAGGTTGTTTGTTGCCAAAAATACCGTGTATCGTACGAAAACATCACAGTTACGTGTTTTTTGACTTTTGCACACCCAGCACTGTTCATTGATGCAGCATCTACGTAAATCTTAAAACAGCAATTCTATATTCACCACAGGTGAATTGAAAGGTGCAAAAAATACCGTTTATTATATCAAAACATAACAGTTACGTGTTTTTTGACTTTTGCACACCCAGCATTGTTCATTGACGCAGCATCTACGTAAATCTTAAAACAGCAATTCTATATTCAACACAGGTGAATTGAAAGGTTCTGTGACTTTTATAACCTAAGTGTGTTGCCTAAGATGTAGCACGTATCCATTTGACTGTTGTGGATGTTAATTTCAGCTTCTCCAGCCTTGTTTGGGTGTAATAATGAAGGTGTTGTTGCTCTCCCATAGACTTTAATGGTCATCGCTCATAATCGACGCTCACTATCGAAAAACCTTATCGATAGCGGCCGACTATCGATCGATCTCGATAGCCAACGCAATCGCTCAACACTAGTTATTTCACATCCCAAAAAATTGAAAGAGATAAAAAAAAAACCTGCATATATCCCAAAATGGTACCAGTAAAAACTACACTTTAGCCCACAAATCATGAGTCCTCACTCAGGTCTATTGGTGGAAAAAATAGGGAATGTTTTTATATTTTTAAAAGTACTAAAACATAACGAAAACCCTACATATATGGTATCACTGGAATCATATCGACCAGCAGAATACAGATAAACCATTATTGATACTGAAACGTAAACACCACACATATATATATATATATATATATATATATATATATATATATATCTATTGTGAGCCTCCCTTAGTCCCGGACGCCATCTTTGACCGTCCTGGGGTATGTAGCTCTCGGATCGCCGTATTTGGGTAAACGGATAATGGCACTCCAACACAGGCTTCAGTTGAATCTGGCCTCAGCCAGTTTTATTCAGGAACAGTAAACATATAATGAAAACAAAACAAAAACAAAATCCTAGGCCGTCTGGCCACTAACTAAACAGAGAGCTCCCTCTACACGTTGTCTGGACCTAATGTCCAGTATTTCACATCCTGCACTCTCCAGTACAGTAACGGCTTCCCTCCAGCCTCTGGGCGCCAGAGCGTCTCTCCGGCTCCTCTGCTGCACTACCAGCTAGCAGACCACGCCCCCTCAACAACTGAAGGCCCTGTCTTTTTATATGACGCCCGAGCCCTATCCAAAACATGGCCAGGAACATGGGGAGTAGACGCCCACCCAACGCATTGTCTACTCCCAATAAGAGCCAACCCAGGAACGGCTGAAAAGCCAAAAACTACTCCTATATAGTTGCCAACCATCTAGAGTGGCTGACAAAACATACAGCTACCTGTAGCCGGTCTGTCACAATATATATATATATATATATATATATATATATATATATATATATATCTATATATATAACCCTTCAAAAATGTAGCAAGCATTTTTTTTCAAATATCAACACACTTTTTTTGGGGGTTTCCGATACATTATATGGCATGGCTAGTGGCACCATTCTAATGGGCAACTTGTCCTGCAAAAAACAACCATTATATGTGTATGTAAATGAAAAAATAAAAAAAATTATGGCTTTTGGAAGGCGGGGTTAAAAAAAAAATTGTGATGGCTTTCACTTAAAATATTATTTTCTCCCAAAAACTCCTGTATGCATTTCTTTTTAGTTGCTTATACATATAACATTATTTCCGAAAGTAACTTTAAAGCTCCCACATTTAGCTTAAGTATCACTATTTGACCTTAGCTGCTCCCAGTCTATGTCCTGATGTGCAGCCCTCATATTGTGGTTGCTGTTCCCAAGATATTCACGAGCAGTGATCATTCCAACAAGCTTTGCTTTGTTAGAAATTAACAAAACTTCTTGCAGGATCATCCACCAACTGCTCCATAAAATTGTCCTGCAACAGTTTAACCCCTTAAGCCGAACACCTGAAAAGTAGTTAATGACCATAACATTTTTTTTTTGTTTTTGTAACTTTTTTATTTTTTTCAATGACGTAGTTGGATGAGGCCTTGTTTTATTCGAGACAAGATGTACTTTATGAGGGAATAGTTTAAATTCGCTTATAAATAATTGCAGAATTTTTTTTTTTTTACTTTTTTTTTCTTTTAAATTTTTTTTACACCATTCACATTTCACACTTAATAACTTTTTAGATTAATTCTACAGGTTACTACAGTCGTGTAGATACCTAATATGTGTAGGGTTTTTTGTGTGTGTAATGTATGCACAATTATTTTTTATTAAATATTTATTTTTATTTTTATATATTTTTTATTCATTTTTTTTTACACTGTTTCTGTTTTTTGTTTTTTTTTTTTCTTTTTTTTTTTTTAATCCCATGACGGGAGAACTGTTTTGCAATATTTTTTTTTAACACATAGTAATGTATTAGCATATTCATATATGCTAATACATTGTAATCTGTGTCACTTTGACACAGCCAGTGATCAGGACACCACACAGTATGTCCTAGTCACTGGCTTCATACACAGGCAACTCTGGGGCCACTCTAGGTCCCCAAGGCTGACTGTGCAGCCGTTCCCCGTGCTCTGTCGGGTCACCGGGTGTTCCGATCACCCGACAGAGCAAGGGAAACCCTTAGATTGCGCTGCGGTAATGCACCGCCACAATCAAAGGGTTAAAGCATCGGGGAGCGGAGGTTTCCCCTGCTCCCCGGTGCTCGCAGGGGATGCTCTAGGATCAGGGCTGTGTAGTACAGCCCCGACCTCATCGCAGCTGCAGCGCCCGGGTGCTGCAAATTCCATTGTCTGCAGCAACGTCTAAAAACGTCGCTGCAGACGAACGACCCGCACCAGCCGACGTCTAAAGTCGGCGGGCGGTCGATAAGGAGTTAAGGAATTTCCTACCCAGTAGAACCACAATGATGACTCTGATGAATATATTGGCAGTTAATCACCACTACACTAGCCTTTACAACCTACTCCATTTGTTTATGCAGCTGACCCACTATGTCCTTGGGGGGAACAGGGAGCTAAAGATTGCACAAAAATTATTTTCTGAGTATACATAGTTAGTATGAATGAATAAAGACATATGTCCATCAAGGGTGTGGAGAAGACATGGATGAAATGAAGAGGTATAGGTAAATTTAGAACTTTGTTTCCCCTTATAAATCTAGAGAAATATGGAACCTATAATGCGTGAATTTGTCTTTCTAAAAGGAAATATTACCCCCTTCTATTCATTTGCAATTTATCTGACATATATAGTTTTTACTCCAATGAAAAGTTAGCTTTAGTGCTTTAGGATCCCAGACCCTTCTCTCCTACTTTCGCCTTAGGAGGTCTTGACAACAAATTATTTTGCCCGTTTTCCTAATTATATAATCTCTTATAACTACTGTCTTGTCCTTTTTACATTTCCATCCTCCTGACTACTAGCTGGGCTGTTCTCTCAGCTGTTAGGAGGAGCAGTATCCCCGTGGGTTTTCATTTTTGAGACTGAAATCCTTGCATTATCACCCAACTTGACTATTTTGTAGAACAGAAACGGGAGTTTCTTTTTTTTTTTTTCTTGAAACCCTTTTTACGCCTCCTAACTACATTAGGTCAGATACTTGCCCTCCTGCTCCACTACTCCACCCTCCATATCTTTCCCACTGATCGCCTGCACAATGAGCTCCTCTCAAGATTTTTACCTCCCTCAGAATTGCATTTTGCTCCTCAAGGTCTCTAATACATGCAATATGCTCACATGTGCCACAGTGGTATTCACCCTGCTCCACTCGTGCATACATATGTCAAACCATGCACTAAAGAAAACCTCCAAGTCTGCTGTCGATTATCCAGTTAAAAACAGCAATTAAGAATGTAAGTTGAACAGGTTTGTACTTAAAGAGCCTAGAATGCGAGTTTTTAACTCTGGGTTTTTGACTCCACTTAGTTCACAAGTCGTTTAGTACATTTTATTGATGTAATTATAAGGAATAATTGTATATTCAAATAAAAACAAATATGCAGATGTTGACTACTAGGAAAACAAATAAGCATTTAGAGATAACTAATTAGTAATAATTAATGATAGTAGTAATAACACTAATTTAGACGGTGTATACATGGAGGTAGATTTGATCTGTAAAGCTGAAAAATCTATACCAGGAGTAATTGTTCATTGTGAAGTGTTAAAGTAACTTACAGAGCTGCAGTTGCGGTTTACCCTGGGTAACTATCCATGGTGCATAAAAAATAAAGTGTCCAAAGGACTGTGACTTCTCTTTGGGTATGTTTACATGTGATTTATTGTAGAAAATGTCTGAGGAAGAAATCTTTCCCATACACATGAGGGGTTTGTGAAAATTCCATGAACATACCTGAGAAACATGCTTGTATAAATGATGTAGATGGTATGTGTTATACTGTAAGGCTATTTGGTAGCATCCTGTCCATTTTGTGGTTCTAACTGGCTGGGTATTCACTCTCATACCCTTATACATCTGGAAAAGCAGTACCAGTCTGGAAACACCTTCTTTGATTAAAGTCACCCAATTGTTAAGGCCAGGGATGGTCACTCATTTAAAGCAGAGTGTAGGAAAAATAGACAGCAGTAATGCAATTCATCAATTAAAATAGATGTAATATATGGCCATGTAATATCCTTCAGTGTGATGGAATTTTAAAGAAGTACACTCTTTGAAATGGTTCTCTGGTTTATAGAACGGGGCATGAACAGAGGACCCAAATTTATGCCATTCATATGCTCAAACAGTATGTATAGAAACGGTTTGTCCAGAAGGGACAATCTCTTTATCAACATTTGACAGCTCCATATAGCTCCACAGTCCTATGTAAGTTTGGAAAGTTGCTTGCTTGATTAGTTGGCATGCATACACCAATAATGCACCCCAAAATGCTTGTGTCAGTTGTCCCTAAAGTGCTGCATCCAAATTATCCTACAGTATTGGATGCATACGCCGCCAGAGTACTTTTGCCACAGATACTAGTACTTCCCTGCTAGACATGTTCTCTGCTTAGTCTTTCTCTATGTTGGGCTAAGCTTCTTGACAACATGTGATGTGTCACATGTGCTTTGTCACCTGTCGACAAGACATTTTGCTTAAAAGTCTAGGGCAGATGCATCACATATTTCCCAAGGTTAAAGTGAAATTACTATCTGGAGATGGGTAGTCAGTGATAATGCAGCGATTATGACAACACCATAATATTCCATTATTAGGTATGTTTCTTGGAGGACTGATTTTACAAAGAGTGTGAGACTATATATGGTTTACCTCGTAGTGTGAGTTTATGCTCTAATACAGTTGTGCTCAACAGTTTACATATCCCGGCAGAATAACACAAAGTTTTTTCCACTCATGCTTAGTGGTTGGGTGAAGCCATTTATTGTCAAACTACTGTGTTTTCTCTTTTTAAATCATAATGACAACCAAAAACATCCAAATGACCCTGATCAAATGTTTACATGCCCCATTTCTTAATACCGTGTATTGTCCCATCTAACATCAATGACAGCCTTCTGTGGTAGTTGTGGATGAGGCTCTTTATTTTCTCAGATGGTAAAGCTGACCATTCTTCTTCGCAAAAACAATAATTATATCACCTGTGCAGAATGCACTGACAATAATTATATCACCTGTGCAATGCTGAGGAAATCCTGAAAACTTGACCTGTTGGGTCTTGAGGACTGGAGTTGAGAAACACTGCTCTAAAGGATTAAAGATTGTGAGTAAGAAAGACAAACAAGTTCCTGTGCTGCTGTCACCATGTCACCATGTCGACCAGGGTTGATAGAGCAGAGAGAGCTGGTCAGCAACCTAGGGAAGCTTGCATGCACAAACAGGAGATAAGAACTGCTCTAACTCTGAAATGAAACAAAATCATAACAGCAATGTATTTGGTAATAATCTTTTTTTTTTACCTTTCCCTACATGTTTAGAGCTAATCAATGTGGTGAGAATACCCTTCAAGTATCTTGTTTCATTTATTACTGTCCAAAGCACAACATAGTTTTTTTTCACATTTGCTTTTCCGTTTTATATATTTCTATATTATATAGCAGTGATGCAAAAACTGTTTAATCATGTTTGAGTTTAATACTTGAAATATGTCAGCAGCAAGCTTGCGCTATAAAGGAAATAACTTCCATCTGTTTAAGCAAACAACTTTTTTTTTTAGAAATCAGCCTTCGTATAAACATAGAAACTCTATCTTTCACACTAGAAGGCTCAAAGTACATGTAGGATTCCAACAACACAGAGGAGGAAGACACAGTGTGACAGCAGCGGTGAATGCTGGTAAACTGGTAGCATGATTAAAATAGATAAATCCCATAGAGGTTCGAATTCCTTCTGTCACTGTTCATATTGGGGTATCTGTAAAACACTTTAATAATAATAAATTTCAGGGCTCAATTGCACCAAAAAAATAATTCCTCAGAGCATCAAACCAGGAACCTGATTGGTTAAAAATTCAGAGCCTTCACTGGTTAACATTTTTTAATGCCAATCCACTAATAAGGACTATCAATTTAATTTAATTCATATATGAGGATGAAAACTTGGCAGTGACTTGGCGTTTTTGGTAAATCCTACAATACTAACTAGTCAGGAAGATGACATTAGTATGTGGTGCACTTTTCTTTGACCCATCTGGAAGATTCCAGTAAACCCGAGTACTACCTAATAGGGCCCTATAAAGTAAAACGTCTGGGCCCCATAAACTGAAATGGTGAAGTACCAGGTACCTGCCCCTACAAGGTTAGTCAAAAGTCCCAGGACACCCTTTTATTTCAGAAACGAAATTGGAAAATAACATGGCAAGTAATGGGTGAAGGGGTCTATCTTCTACGCTGTGTTTGGAACATGGCCGTCATCCTGAAAGCCGCCATTTTGGATCAAGGGCAAGTTTTTCCATATTATGTAGCAAATAAAAGATCATAATTGTCTCAGAAATTGATTATCTCAATCAGATTGTCAACATCTCTTGGTTTAAAAGTTATCAACACGGAAAGCTGTAGCAACAACAGTTGTCACAGATTAGTGGTGGTAGCGTTTGCCACCAGGAAAGCAGACAAGACAAGGGATGAGATAGAAGGAAAGTCAGGAATTAGCCAGGACCAGAAGAAGCAAGTAAAGGACATAGGGGGACATGTATGAAAACTGTCTCGGTCTAAGACTTTCTTTGTTGCCCATAGAAGCCAAACAAAGCGCCCATTTCATTCTTTCAGAGCACCATATGAAATTAAATAGGGTCTCTGATTGGATGCTATGGGAAACAAGGAAAAGTATTAGACCTAGACAGTTTTCATACATGAGGTCTATAGTATCCAATGGGTAAAGCTGGAACATTGTCAGGAAATAGAGTCAGAACTTCAAAGCCAAGAGTCATCCCTAAAAGGTCAATGCAGAGGTCAGGATCAATAGACAATAGCCATTTAAACACACAAGAAGAGAATCAGGAAGGATGGACCTGTATTGGCAGTAGCTTTGGCCATTCTTCGGGACACAGTGCTGAAACTTATGGAAACGCAATGCTACAAGTTTATTTTCTTGATTTCCATCTTGCCTTCCTGTTTATCTCTCCTTTCTCCTTGAATCAGTAATGGACAGGTGCACTGATGCTTTCTTAAAGAGAACCTGTCACATAGCAGAACAAGCTAGTGTCAGACCTGCTGATTCCAGTGCTGTGTCCCTTATTCTGTAAGATGCTGTAGTTTTCGTGTATTTAATGCTCAAATCTGCAGTTTTCAGCCATAAAAGAGTCAAACAAAGTCAGTTTTTTTCAAACCCCGCCCACCTGAGGCTAGCCCCACCCACCTCAACTGATAAACCTATTACTTTGAATAGGTAGAAACATGTAAATAACTTCAGTGGGCGGGGCTAGCCTTTGGTGGATGGAGATAACACCTGATCTTGAATAAGATTTGAGGGGTAAATGCTCTCAAACTACAGCATCTTACAGAATAAGGGACACAGCACTGGAAACAGCAGCAGGGGTGTAACTTTGGTTCAAAAAGTGGGGGGGACCAATTTTCCCTCTCATGCCCTATTTTCCTAGCCCGCCCTCCTTCACTCGCCTTCCCTTCACTTCCCCTCCCTTCCCTTCTCCCCCCTCCTCTCCCTGCAGTGAAGTGGCCCCCTCTAACCCAGCTAGGAGGTCTGAGGGAGCGCGGTGAGCTCCCTCAGCAGGTCCGGGCGGGGTGCTTGTGGCAAACATTTTTGGTGCAATCCGTAAGTATATGAGTGTCTCTCTAATTCCTGAAGTTCAGGGCTGGACTGGGACTAAAAAGCAGCCCTGGCAATGAAGCTTAACCAGCCCACCTAAAATATTTCACCCTCTAGATGGAAATAAAAAATGTTGTGCAATGCAGCAAATTTCACTTAACCCCTCCCATCCCCCCATCACTACTCCATTAAATTTGTAATGCACACAACATAATGAGGAAAATAAAAGAACCCAAAGTCACTGTACCACTAGGAATCACTTATGTCACATACTGTACCCGAAAATGTATTTTATTGCATACCATGCACCAGAAATGACAGCACTCACTGCACCCCAGAAATGAAGTACATTACACATGGTAGACATAGAAATGACATTACTAACTGCCCCTTACAAATGAATTGCACATTGTACTCAAGAAATAATATAATTCATTATACCCCAAAAATGTATTATATTACTCACTGAACCCTAGAAATTAATTACATTACTCACTGTACTCCAGAGATTACATCACACCATACCCCAGAGATTACATTACTCACTGTACCCCAGAGATTACATTACTCATTGTACTCCAGAGATTACATTACTCATTGTACTCCAGAGATTACATCACACCATACCCCAGAGATTACATTACTCACGTACCCCAGACATTATTACATTACACACTGTACACCAGAGATTACATTACTCACTATACAACAGAGATTACATTACACACCGTACTCCAGAGATTACTACATTACACACTGTACTCCAGAGATTACATTAAACACCATACCCCAGATATTACTTTTCACACAGTATCCCAGAGATTAAATTACATTACTCATTGTACTCCAGAGATTACATTACACCATACCCCAGAGATTACATTACACAGCATACCCCTGGGATTATTACATTACACACAGTACCATAGAGATTACATTACTCATTGTACCCCAGAGATTTCATTACACACCGTACCCCTGAGATTATTACACACAGTACTATAGAGATTACATATCTTGTAACCCGGGAGTTACTTTACACTATCCCCCAGAGATTACACTGTACCCCAGAGATTAACACTAACACCATACCGAGAGATTACATTACACACTGTACCCCAGAGATTACATTTCACACATTACCCCAGAGATTACATTTCTCATTGTACTCCAGAGATTACATTACACCAAACCCCAGAGATTACATTACATTGTACCCCAGATATTACATTACACACCATACACGAGAGATTACATTACTCACTGTACCCCAGAGATTACTACATTACATAGTTACATTGTTTGTAATGCCAAAAAAAGACAAGACGTCCATCCAGTTCAGCCTATTTTGCTAAAGTGTTGCTAAAGTGTTGATCCAGAGGAAGGCAAAAAACCCCAATGAGGTAGAAGTCAATTTTCCTCATTTGAGGGAAAAAATTCCTTCCCGACTCTGAATCACGGAATAATCCGGGATCAACGCCCCCTACTCCAGAATCCTATTCATTATAACTTGTTAAAATTATTACGCTCCAGAAATGCATTCAAACATTACAACACCTTCCCCAGAGATTACTACATTACACACCATACACCAGATATTACATTACTCACTGTACCTCAGAGATTACATTACACCATACCCCAGAGATTACATTACCCATGGTACCCTAGAGATTACTACATTACCCACTGTACCCCAGATATTAGTTTACACACCGTACCCCAGATATTACTGCATTATTCACCGTAACCAAGATTATTACATTACAGTCATATGAAAAAGTTTGGGCACCCCTATTAATCTTAATCATTTTTAGTTCTAAATAGTTGGGTGTTTGCAACAGCCATTTCAATTTGATATATCTAATAACTGATGGACACAGTAAATTTCGGATTGAAATGAGGTTTAATGTACAAAAAACAAAATGTAAAATATGAAATTAAACCAAAATTTTTGATGGTAAAAAAATTTTGGGAAACCCTTTTCTTTTTAAAAGATTTGACCCCTCCAAAACTACTTTTTTACAAAACTTTCTGAACCCCACCTTAGTTTTGTAACCCCACTGAGCTTTAAACCCTTTCATCCCCAAGGTGTATCCAATAAAGAGAAAAGGTTTTTAAAAGGGGGCCCAAATTGCAAGTTTTTTTCCCCCTATTTTGGAATCCCCTTGGAAGGTGGAAACAGGGGCTCCTAAAAAAAAACTCTCAAATGTTTCTGAAAACAAAGTTTGGGGTTTCAACTTTAGTTGTTGGGGGGAAGGGGATACCAAAAAGATGTTCTAAAGGATTTAACCTTCATTTTCCACGGGGAAAAAAAACATAGTAAGGAAATGGAAGACCACGGGGAAAATTCTTTTTAAAGCCCAGCATGGCACCCCAAGAAAAATCAAAAAGGCAGAAAAAGAAATGGGGGGAAAACGGCCAGGAAAATTCCACAACCCCCCCCAAAAAGAGCTGCACCCTCATTTTCCCCTGCAGTTTGGTGTCATTTGTGCATGGGTCAACAAAAAGGCACCTTTGCACAAGGAGAAGTTTTGGTAGGGGAGATGATGCAAAAGGAACCCCTTTCTGAAAGCCCCCAAACAAACCCAGAGTCCCCTTGAGGTATGCAAAACCCCACATTTGGACAAGCCAGCTTAAATTTTGGGAAGAAGGTCCTGGGGCCCCATGAAACAAAGTTTAAAAGTTGTTTGGTAAATATAAAAAGGGGGTTTTTTTTTGATGGGGCCCAAAAAACACAGCTTTTCCAAGAAAAACATTTGCTCCCAAAAAACCCTGAAAAATTTTGGGGTGGAGGTTCCATCTTGCTTTTGGGGGCTGTGTGGCCAAATGCCCCCCGGGGGGAAAACTTTTTAAAAGTTGGGGTCGAAAGGGATTAAACCCTTAGTATCAGCAGATTTTTCAGAATTTGAACAAGCCAAGTAAATTAATTTTTTGGAAGTTACCCCCGGGGGAAAGGGTTATTTCAGAAAACCAATGCCCCCAAAACACAGCTCCAAAATCTACTCGGGCATTCATGCAGAGGAAAAAATTTAAAATTTCTGGCCACCCCAGTCCCCCGGCCCTTAATTCCCCTTGAACATCTGGGGGCGATACTTTGAAGGGGGCTGTCCCATGCTCGGCGCCCATCAAACTTAACTGAATTTAAATTTGTTTTGTAAAGAGGAATGGTCAAAAATCCCTTTCCATCCAGGACCCCGGGAAACTAAATTAAAAACTACAGAACCCGACAAAGGGGCTGTTTTTTTTTGAAAAAGGAGGATCTACTAAATATTAATGTCACTTTTCTTTTGGGGGTTTGCCCAAAATTTTTTGCACCGGCCCAAATTTTTTTTTATGATATTGCACACTTTGTTTTAGTATAAAAAACCCTTTTTTAAATGGGAAAAACTTTACATTTTCCTCATTAAATAAATCAAATTAAAAATTTGGGCTGTTAAAAAAACACCCCAATTTTTGGAAAAAAAAATTTAAATTAAAATTAAAAAGGTGTGCCCAAACTTTTTAAAAAGGACGGACTACTGTACCCAGGGACAAACATTAAAAACCCCCCCGGGACTCGGGAAAATTTGTTTTTTTTTAAAAGGGGCAAAAAACTTTATATTGAACACAGAAAACCACACTACACACTTAGGGGGGGGTTAAACCATAGGGGTTTTTCTGCGTGACCCCCGCCCTTTTGTTGTTTGAAATCTGCCCTTGGCCCAGAATTCCGACGGGGAAAAGCGACCCAGATCCCCCTGGCAATTTTCCCCGCCAAACCATTAGTCTTTTTAGTGCGAAAAAAAACCTCGAGATTTCGGGTGGGGGGGCATTTACATTACACCTGAAAAAATCAAGTAAAATCAGTGAAACAAAAACAACAAACACGGGTTTTTAAACATAGGGTATAATGTAAATCAGTTTTCCTGCGGGATTGGACCCCAAATTTCCCGGGGGCAGATCCACCCACAAATTTCCGGGCCCCAGAATCCCCTTCATATTTCTGCATGAAAGTACCCCTTAAAGGTTTTTCCCACAAAGCATTTAGGGGGGGGCCGTACGTGCGCTCTCTAATTCCGGATTTTTTAGAAGAAAGGGTGCTGGCCAGTCCGCACTTGGGGGTTGCTCTTTTCACTTTAATTTTCCCGTTGCATAAGTACGGGGGAAAGACGTGACAAGGGCTGGGACAAATGGCTTACATAAAGTATATCCCACATCTCACATATACAGAACATAACCATTTCACATGCACACCCCAATGCTAGAACCATTGTCCCCTCCTTACTCCCGTAGTCTGGTTTTGGGCATACCGCAGAAGCTTCTCTTCTTCTCTGTTTGGGGGCTGAGCATGGGGGGAAGTGGATCCCAAAGGGGGGGAAAAGGGCTCCCCCCCGAAAACAGTGTCGGGACTGTGATCATTGTTCTGATTGGTGAAAAAACCCCCTTTTTGACTCCTGCTCTCCCAATAAATTTGCTGCCCCCCCCATTCCACGAACACTTGAGGCTGCCACCCTAGTCTGCCCCCCCCAAAGATTATTATTTTTATTTTTAAATTTTTTTTAAAGAGCGCCTTTAAATTTTCCAGGGCGCTGTACTTTTTAAGGGAAAAATTTTACTTTACAAAACCCAAATATTGAAAAAAACAATGGGGGAAAAAAATGACAGTAACTGAAAAAAAGAGGAAAGGGGAAACCCTGCCCGCGAGGGCTTCAATCTAAAAAAGGAAGAAGGGGAGAGACAGAAGGGTGGGCCCCAGACAGGTTGGGGGGCCGGGGGAGGGTGGTGGGGTTAATGTGGGTTGTGGGCCCCAATCCTAAGAAAGGGGTTTTCGGGTTTGGCTTTTGAAACGGGTGAAAGTTGGGGAAAGTCGGATTTTTGGGTTAATGATTTCCCCAATGGGGGTTTAAACCCACGGAGAAGTCTTGGAGGGGTTATTAGATCCCTAAATTGAGGGGAGCAAGGAAAGGGTCCGGGGTAAAGGGGGGAAAGATTGGGGTGAGGGGGGGTATCTGGAAATTTTGGGGAAAGGAGGTTTTTAGGGGAGGGAGAGGTTATGGAAAAGCCTTGTGGGTTTCGGGGTTAGTAATTTGAACTGAATTTCGTTTGGGAAATTTGGCCCAAGCCCTTTAAAAGGAGTTGGGCAAGGGGGAAAAGGGGGCCAGGGGATTTAAGCGGGGAGAGAGGTAATTTCAAAAGGAAAGCGGGTTTTTTGGGAGGGTTTGGGGAAAGGGGAGCGGGGGGTGTTTAATGGGAGGAAAAGAAAAGGGAAATGTTCGTAGTCAAGGGGGGAAAGATGACGAGGGCGGGGCCCTTAGCTTTTTTAATAGTGTCAGATTTGGGGAAAAGGGCGGTTTGGCGTGAAATTTTTAAGGTGGAGGCGGCGGGCCCGAGGTGGGGGTTGGATGTGTGGTTTTTAAAGGATAAAGGGGAGTCAAAGGATATCCCAAGGGCCCCGGGGAAAATTTTGGGGGCTGGTAAAGGGGTGGGCCATTAACAGTGGGAAGATCAGGGGGAGGGGTAAAAGGGGCGGTGGAAAGTTGCAACAAAAGTAGGAGTTAAATTTTTAAAAACTTCTTCCTCCTCTGTGCCCCCTGCTGCCCCCCCATTTTCCCCTTTCTCTTTGTTTCATATATTTTTTTTATTGAAGTGGTTTAAAAAGTGGGGGGGGGGGTAAAAACCCCCAAAACCCGGGAAAAAAGTGGGGGGACCTCCCCCCCCGTACCCCCCCTAAAGTTACAACCTAGAACACAGGTCTGACACTAGTTTGTGCTGTCCCAAAAGGGGGGGCAAAAACCCCAATGTGACACCCCCTTTTAAAAGGGACCCCTGAAATCTTTTTGGTCAAGCAGACACATCATGAAAACGGGGGGGTTTTTCAAGCTTTTGGGTTGTTTCCTGATACAGGGGGGACCCAGAGAACCCCCAAAGTTAAAAAATTGAGGGCCTGTCCAAAATGAAATCGGGTTTTTTTCTGTCCCTACTCATACACCCTTTTTTCCCCCACACCACGCAATTTAAGAAATTTTTTCCCAACCCTCCCCAATTTTTGGGGTCACTACCCAAAAAATGGGGGCCGTTTTCCCCCCCCACCCCTCCCCCTAGGGGGCAAACCTCCCCGCCTTTTTTAGAGAAGCTGGGGTTATCGGTTGCACAAGGCAGAGCCTCGGGCCCCTTTGCGCCCCCCCGAAATCCTTCCAAATTTCCCAGGGGAAATTTCCAAGGCATTGCGGGGGGGGGGGGGCGGGGCTTAGGGGGTTAGAAAACGGGAAATTCCCCAGCAGGAAAAAGGTGAGTGCGGGGATGGGGGGGGTTTTGTGTGTGAGGGGGGGTGCCCTAAATTGCCTGTGAGGGGGGGGGGGTGGGGTGCTTATTGGGTGCATGTACAGGGGGGGGAAAGGTAAAGTGGGTTTTTATTTTTTTTAAATTGTTAATAGCAAAGGGCATTTTTGCTCATGGGGGCCATCTCCCTTTGGAAAAAGGGTGGCACTGCCGGGCAGGGGGCCTTTTTTTTTTGCCGGGCTAGGGGGGCCATCTCCGGGGATAAAGTGGGCATCTGCCTGGCTCATGGGGGTTTCTGCCGGGCAGGGGGGGGGAAAATCTCCCCGGGTTAAGGGGGGAACTGCTGGAAAAAAGGGGGCATCTGTGGCAAATTGGGGCATCCCCCGGGGTTTTCATGGGGGATCTACCGGGAAAAAGGGGGGCATCTCCCGGGCCAAGGGGGGCATCGGGCCGGGCTCAGGGGGCATCTGCCTGGCATGGGGGCATCTCCCTGGCTGGGGGGCATTTGCCGGGCCCCGGGAGGCTCAAACCGGGGTTTAAGGGGGCCTCTGCCTTCGGGGGGCCTGCCGGGCTCTTGGGGCATCAAACCGGGTTTTAAAGGGGAATCCCTGGCTCATGGGGGTTTCCTGCCTGGCCCCGGGGGGCTTTCTGCTGGAAAAAAGGGGGAATCTGCCTGGAAAAGGGGGGGGCATCTCCCTGGCCATGGGGGAAATCAAATTTTGGTTAAAAGGGGGCATCTGCCTGGCTCTTTTGGGGAATCTCCCGGGTTAAGGGGGCATTTGCCTGGATAACGGGGGCATCTCCCGGGAAAAAGGGGGGAATTTAACCGGGGAAAAAAAGGGGGAAATCTGGGGGGCCCCTTTGGGGGTATTCCCTTTATAAAGGTGGCATTTTTGGCCGGCTCAGGGGGGAAAACTGCGGGCTCAGGGGGCCCACCCTCCCCTGGTTTAAAGGGGGCATCTCCCTTGCTTTGGGGGGGAATACCGGGCTGAAAGGGGAAAAACAAAGGGGCAATTGGGGCACTACCCTTGCTTTTGGGAGGACACCGGGCCCTTTTTGGAGCAAATTTGGTGAAAGGGGAAACCTACCGGGCTGTAAGGGGGCATCCCAAAGCTATTGGGGACGGGGTATCTGGCTAAAAGGGGGGCATTAACCTTACGGGAAAGGCTACACCTGGTTACGGGGGTTTTCAAATAGGCCCCGCCCTTCCCTTTACCAAAAGGGGGTACTTTTTTGGGGGTTAACTCCCAGTTTCTTCGGGAAATGGGGGAATAGGCTACCAAACCGTCCCAGAAAGCTGGGTGACCCAAAAAACCCCAAAATTTTTAGCTTTCTTCCAACCCTTTTCCCACATTTGGGTTTGGAGTGGGTTTTTGGGCCTTTTTAAAAGGGGGCGTGGCTTCCCAATGCAGAGGGGTGCATATGCAAATTTTTGGCGCGCCGTGCTACGCACGACGCCTTCAAATCTCCTGCTTTTTTACTCTCAAAAGTTGGCATGTATGAATATAAGCATGTCTGTATCCTGATGGGAGACCACACAGAATAACATGGCAAGAAATCTATGACCCTCAGGGCACAGGTTTGTAACAGTGATATCCACATAGTGTCTCCAGTAAAGCCAGCTCCCCATAAGGCCTCGTTCACACGGCTTATTTTGCCGGGGATTGGCGCCGTACTGCGCGCCGGATTTGCGCCCGCAGTACGGCGCCAATCCCGCAGCAATTACGGTAAAACCACTGCTCTCATAGAGAACAGTTGGGAAACCGTCGCTCCTCCCCTGCTCGGCGAATCCCCCCGCGGGGGTAGAAAGTGACATGCACATTATTTACGGCGCGGACGCGCCGTAAACAATGCATTGTCATGGGCCGGGAGCGGCGCCCCCGCCGCGCTCCGGCCCCGCCCCCGTCCCGCCCCTTATTCACGGCGGATTTGGGGACTCAATACGGCTCACAAAACCGTCGGAATAAGCCGTGTGAACACGGCCTAACAGTCCCAGCCACATGCTGCCCTTTATTATTGCCACCTACACAGTGCCCCATAACACTGCCATGCACACAGTGTCCACCTATACATTTGCCATCCCACAGTGCATCATTAGAGCCTATGCCTGCCATTTCCATACAAGCATGTTGGTATCTCATGGTAGTGGGCACAAAATAGCATCAGCTGCTGTCTCACTTTCTTTAGACACATCTATAATAAAATATTTAAAAGCAATGAAATCCTGTTCTTTAAAGAAATAGAATACACCTACTCCTGACACGCGGAAAATTTGCACCATCATAAAATAAGAAGTTATGAAATTCTCACCTTGATAAAGGAACAATTTGTCAGGATGTTAATAACTTTTGCTCTTACCTTATATTGTCCTTTGTTTTGTTTGCAAGGTCAATGCTGTTTAGATCTCATTGTTCATTTAAAATTTCCCGGAAACATTGCCCTCAATGACTGCCTATTTTTATGAAGGCATAATTGTAAGGGTACTTACAGCTTAGAATATTGTTCAGCATTTTTATAAGGTACTACACAGGCACCTGACCTTGTACTGCACTTAGCAGGTGCTTTACTCTTACCTTTGAGGTCACAAATACCTCATGCCATTCAGTGTCATCAAATACAATCCTTGTGCTAGTTTAGCATTTAGAATACATTTAATGTATTCTTCTCTTAAGAAGGGCTGGGTGAAAGAAATGGCTGCCGGTCTGTTCATCCTAATAGATCCATCTGTGTCCATATATGATAACATTATTGTAAACTTTTTTGGGATAAAAACAAGCATGCTATTAAGGGGTTTTCCCCATCTGGGAGGCTCGTTCTCGAGATGGGAGTGGTCCTAAGGTGGCCCCCGCCCCTACAGACATTCATAGAAAATTCCTATTAATATGCCATAGGCTATGTTCACACGGCTTAAAATGGGGCGCATTTTGTCGTATTTTGTGGCATACTGAGCTCAAATACGAGCGAAATGTGCCCCAGTCATTACGGTAATCCACATTTCCCCAAGAACTATGGATTACGCCTCCTCTCCCCGGGCGAACAATATGATGCGCGGGGAGGTAAGTGACATGTCATTTAATCACCGCGCTTTCGAAAGCTCCTGAACACCCGGCGTAATTGCGGGGTTTTTGTACACCCGCAATTAGCCATGCATACTTAGCCATAAATGCTGAGATAAAAAAAAAATCCTTAAAGATTTTTTTTTAAAATTTTTTTATTTATTATGTATACAAAAGGCTCTACAATTTTAAAATATATTTTAAAAATTTTGGGTCTGTACCTCTTTTATACGTTTGCAGTAGACCCCTATCTAGAAAAAAAAAAAAATACAGAGCCCACATTCCTGTCAATAGTAATGGCTCCCATGGAGTACCTGTATGGACAAAATAGTCATGTGACCACTACACAGGTTATGTGACCTCTGGTATCCAGGTAACAGTAGTGATGGAGGAAACAGAACTTCACCAGTATTACTACCTCCAGCAGCGTCTTATGTCAAAACCACAAGGTCAATGGTGGACCCCTTTATTTGCGGTAATAGTAGGTTATTGAGGAGAAGAAGTTCTCCAGTATGACAACCTCCAGCAGCGTTTTATCATGTGACCATCACATAGCTCATGTTACCCCTGGCATCCAAGTAACATTAGATTGAGGAGCAGAACTTCTCCAGTAGTACTACCTGTATCAGTGTCTTATCATGTGAACACCACGCAGGTCATGTGACCATGGTATCCAGGTAACAATAGATTATTGAGGAGCAGAACTTCTCCAGTATTACTACCTCCAGCAGTGTCTTATCATGTAACCACCACACAGGTCATGTGACCCCTGATATTCAGATAACAATAGGTTATTGAGGAGCAGAACTTCTCCAGTATTACTACCTCCAGCAGAGACTTATCATGTGACCACCACACAAGTCATGTGACCCCTGGTATCCAAGTAATAGTATGTGATTGAGGAGCAGAACTTCTCCAGTATTACCACCTCCAGCAGTGTTTTATCATGTGCCCACCACACAGGTCATTTCAACCTTGATAACCAGATAACAGTAGATTATTGAGGAGCAGAACTTCTCCAGTATAACTACCTCCAGCAGCATGTTATAATGTGACTACCACACATATGTCATGTGACACCTGGTATTCGGATAACAGCAGATTATTGAGAAGCAGAACTGTCTCCCTTGTTACTTGACCGTCCAGCGCGTCTAATGTGCTCACACACACAGTTCATGGAAACCCTGGTGTTCAGAAAACAGGAGATATTGACCTCAGCTCATTGTTCCAAGTCACCCATTTCCAATCTTCTACTATCCACTTTTCATACTTTTTTGAAAACTGAAGCTGACGCTTCCTCACATATAGAGTAGAAGTCACAGCTTCCTTCCCCTTTTACAGGCCAAGATTCCAGAACATGTGTAATGCCCGCGTGCGCACATGTTCTTGCAAAATTGTAATTTGTAGTATACAAAGAAAACCTGGAGCAAAATGTGTAACAAATGCAGTTACATAACAAAATCTCATAACTGCATATACCAAATATTTAGCAAGTTACAATTTATGTATGAGATAGCCAAGATGATTGTATATAAAATGATGGTAGTCTCACTTTCAAAGCTGTAGTGAATTGTGAGATATGGACCCTGAAAGTCAAAAGTTCAAAACATTGTTACCCTTTTGCTTGTCAGTATATCAACACATCAGGCCATTGACTTTGCTTTACCAACTGACTCACTCGCTTTAGTCCCTTAACGATTGTCCACCATCTTTTAACGGCAGGCAGTGAAGGTCATCTTTCTGCAGCAACGTCGAGAGACTTTGCTTCAGAAAGAGGGGTCTTGCAACTCCCAGCGCCACAGCTGCGCTAGGAGCAGAGCTGTGGTTGACAGCTCTGTTCCTAGGGAAGTATCTGTAAGCACTGGGAAGTGGAGGAAACCTCAGATCCCCAGCGAGCAACCCTTTGATTACCGCGGTCCATGACCGCAACATAATCAAAGGTCATCTCCCTGTTCCATCGGGTGATTGGGACTCCCGGTGACCCGATGGAGCCCAGGGAATATCTGTACAATCAGCCCTGGGAACCTAGATTAATCCCAGGGTTGTCTTTATAACAAGTCTGCAGTCAGGGCACACTGTGTGATGCCCTGATTGCTGTCTGTGTCATACTGACACTGAAAGTAATGTATTAGTATACATGAATATGCTAATATATATAAGTGTAAAAAAAAAAGTGTTAAATAGCTATCCCTTAATGTGATTTTTTTTAAAAAGGGGAAAAAATTAAAAAGTGTAGAAAAAAAAATGGATATGTACATGATTTTGATCACATTTGGCCCAGTTCTGCCTGCATGATCAAGTGCTGGAAATCAGCAGTGATTGACAGCCACCTTTACACACCTAGGGTATGTTCACACAAAGTAATGCAGCGCGTGCTATACTTCAAAAGCACATGGGCACCCAACCCCATTCACTATCTAATTATCCCACAGCAATGAAAACCTGGAAGTGAAGCGACATGTCACTTCTTTCTCCTGGCGTACAATACGCACGTTTAGTACAGCAGGGA
Organism: Phyllomedusa bahiana; assembly: GCA_025379985.1. Lineage (NCBI taxonomy): Eukaryota > Metazoa > Chordata > Amphibia > Anura > Hylidae > Phyllomedusa > Phyllomedusa bahiana. The sequence continues at coordinate 20,686 of JAODAL010024170.1, read as the reverse complement.
AAATGGGCGAAATTCATCGCTCTCTACAAGAGCGGTGAATTACCTTAATCTCAGGGCGCATTTCAGGTATATTGTGCGCCAAAATACGCCTCTGCAATCACGCTATGTGAACATACCCTAATGCCCAAAATCAAACAAACCACTTGTCCTGGTTATTTAACCCCTTTACCTCTAAAATCAATGTTGATGACAGTTTTGGGTGCATTCTCTTTTTTTAGGAGCCAAAGCCAGCAGTGGATCCAAAAGAAAGGAACTATATAAAGCTAAGACCCACTGTTCTTCTTTGTTTTGTATTTAATTTAGGTGGATAAACTTTTGCCATACTTTCTCAATATAACTGGGCATTACCTTGGATTTCCTTTATATCTATAGTACTTTGTAAGTCAGTGTTTTCCACTACTGTTTTGCTGTTCTTTACAATGAGATTATTTTTAACAGAAAGCTAAAGTAGTTTAGATACGGCAAAAAATGGTTTGTGGTTATGTTTTTTCAACTTCTTATTAGTAATAAAGTAGGCAGTGAACATACTGTATTTATAGTATAAAAATAACAAGTGATCCAAGAACTGCAGAAGGAAAAAGAAAGGCGTAAATTAATAGAAAGACAGGTATGATTACAGACACTGTCAATACTTTAGGTGTCTACCTTTCAGTTCCCGCTAAAATCTGGGTTGAATTTGTGCTTCCTTCCGTTACTTATTATAGCTTAGCCTGACAGAGGGCAAAGGTCAGAGGGCAAAACTCTCATTTGTATTACCCATATGCCCTTTCTATGATACTCATTGTGGGGCCATTAACATGCTGCTGTGGTTTAAGAGTAACCAGGGCAACACTGTGTTAGTTTTCGGCCAAAGCAGACTAAAAGGTCCACAGAGGGCCTTAAATTGCTAAATGAAGCAGGGGAATATGGTTATTATAAGGCTATTGGGGTATTCAATTGTGCCAAGTTAATCATTGGAGCTGAGCTGGATAACACATGGAACAGCAAATATTTTCAGAATTAAAGAGAAATAATGTTTTTCTTGTGTTCAAAGGTCAAAATGGTTAATATAAAAGCTAAAGTAGCAAATATTTTTCACATTATATATCCTCATGCTGTCAAATGTTACGAGAGTTTTATAGTTTATTCCTCTTATAACGGTCTCAAAGGCATTAGTCAAGTTTTTTTTTGTCATGATGTGAATATATCTAATATTAATTCATGCTGCAAAGTACTTTGCGGCCACGCAATCAAAGTAGTACACTTTTAGTGAAACAAGCAAACATATGTTGCCTATGGCAATGCAATTGCATCACTGTAGAAATCTCGCAAAGATGTGGGAGTAATCTGGGAGACTTTAAAGCATATGTTTGCATTTGAACGCCCTTTTCTAGTTTGCGAGTTTATAATCTATATTAGAAGTTGAGTACTTTATAAGTATGTTATTTTTTTGTGGATTTTACAATGATCAGTGAGTTTCAGTACAATAGTCCAAAGCTGCATTTACAACTATGTAGGCTTTAGAGATGGAATCTCCCTTAGGTCTTTGCTGTGTCAATGTGTGCCTAGAACTTGCTGTGGTTAATTGCATTTTGGATGGTTTGGATTTTAAAGTTATCAAACACTGTACAGTCATTTGGTAAAAATTACAATATACTATCTTACAGCACTATAGAAGCTAACCTGTTGACAGACTGTAAAATATGTAATGTGTAATGTGGCATCACGTTTCGCTTGAACACAAATTCATACCTACACATTATCTCTTATAGCGCGCTTAATTAAATGTAAACAGTAAAATTGTGCTTAAAAAATAGAGAGAAAGGTAAAATCAGTGGATAACTTAAAAAAGAGAGAATGATCCAGTGTTTGTTTCTATCTACTCTTCATTTCCATCACCCTTGGCTGGTCCCCAGCCCTGAAGGCCTTTCTTTCCACGGGCCCTAAAGCAGCCAAATAGACTGCTTATTTGCAGAGTTTACAATTTATAATCTAAATGAGAAGATGATTAGTAATATATATTTATATATATATAAATAAATAGATACTGAAATATTTTGTGACAGAGGTGGCTAAACAGTATTTGCCTGTTTCTGCCACTAGGTGGAGTCGTCCATGTTAGCAGACGTGCCACCAAGAGCCAGTGCATGGTGGGGGGAGCCAGTACATCTGTCAGCAACACGGCAAAAAAATAGGTAGGCAGGACAGCTGTATATTATCAAATGGCTGCTGTCAAGCCATTATGGGTTTGCTTCCCCGGAACAGCTGCAGATGGGTGGTGGGTGTTCCCGCTTCCCAGGTCTCCAGGTTCCATGTCGGTGTTTTTGGCTCAGTCCTCTTGGAATGACTATAAAGCCCTACTTTCCAGGTGAATCGGGGAGGCGTGGCCTGCACCTGGAAGTTGGAGCAGCAGAGCTGGAGAGAGTCTCAGGCCCCCGGAGGCTTGAGGGAAGCCGAGCAGTACTGGAAGTACTGTGTGTATTGTAAGCCAGTAACGTTAGGTCCATACCTACCGATAAGAACGGGTCCTATGGTCCCTAAGTTAGTGGCCAGACGGCTAGGGTTTTTGATTTATGTTATGAGTTTTGTGGTAACCTGCTTGAACTAATATAACTGGTTGAAGCCAGTGAAAACCAGAAGCCTTGTGTCGGTGTGCCAATACCTCTACAAAAGTAACGGTGATCCTGTGAGCTTAATGTACCCTAGACGTCCCAGGAGCGTCCAGACGCAAGCAAAGTGTCACTATATATATATATATTAATAATAAGTATAATATATATATATATACTATATATTTTTTATATATATAGTATATATATATATATTACTAATCAACTTCTCATCTAGATTATAAATTGAAAACTCTGAAAACAGGCAGTCTATATATATATGTTGCTTTTTTATGAATTTTACAATGATGTCAGCATGGTCTGTATGAAATTGGGCAAAATATAGATTTAGAGTAAGGTCAGAGGTTAGTAAAAGTTTGAGCAGAGCAATAGAGCTATACTAACAGTGTCTACCAGCCACACAATATGAAAAGCTGTATAGTGGTTCATCATCTTTTCTCTGCACTTAATAAAAGTCTATTTAAGTAGCAATAAATAGTACATTAGGAAATGCATTACATCAGGGCCTTAGGATCCCTTGTTTGTTGCCAACAGTTAGTGACAATGTCTGGAACTGTAGTAGTCACTTAATGGTTGGTGGGTTGCTCAGAACTAAAATCATGGAAATAATCTTAAGTGAAATAATTCTGTATGCTAGTGAAAGTGGACTAATACAAATTATTATTAGCCTATCTAATGCCCCACTAAGAACAGAAGAGTATGACAACAGAGAACAGCACTGAACTGCTTTGGCATGACACATTTGCTATAATTCATACATGATTAACAAATGAACTACATGTGGTGAGGAGGAACCGTGCCAATCACACTGCATTCCTCCTATAGACTGTGCCAGGAAATAATGATGCAAAGTGTGCTTTCAATATGTTGTAGTCGGCACCACATACAAAGTGCTGTTTTATTAATGTTTACTGGTTCATTAGAAATCCTAATTTGTATAGCTAAAGATTAGAATACATTTATATATTAAGGTTTTGAAATGTAGATATTTAGATTTTCTCCAACATTTTATAGAGAGATTTATACATATTCCAGAAAAAGTATCATTTCAGGATGAATTTCTACAAAAAGATAAAAACAGTAAGAGAAATGTTATAATGATGTTGGACAGCATCTAAATTGTTATTGTACATGTAATTTCTATTTACCTTGTACAGAGTATATCTGTCTTAGAGGGAATCTGTTTCATACATACATTTCTTTTTTCTAATACATTTACAGACTCTATATCAGGCTTATATTGGCATAAATAAACTGGATTGAAAAAGCATTAACTAAATATTTGCATAGTTTGTTGTATGCATGGGATAATATACCAGTTACTATGAATTGTATGTAAATTAGCAGTTAACATGATCTGTGTGTGTGTTTGTATGTGTGTGGTTGTGTAGTGTGTATGTAGACATCACTAGCAGTTATTTTAGACCCCAGCTCAGATACGAATGAAAATAAAATGACAGCCCTGCAGAATGAAAATTAGTGATAAATTAGCATATACAAGTCTGGGCATAATAATTGCAACTCCTTATGTACACACTGAGTTTTATCTGTTTTTATAGAGAATCTGATGGACAGCACTGAGGTGGTATAATGTTAGTAATAATTTATGGTAGTGCTGCATAAAAATAACTAAATTTAAAGGGGTTTTCTCAATGATTTGCTTTCAACGTGTAGGAAAAGTTAAATAATATAATCAAATACATTGCTGTTTTGATTTTGCTTTAGTCAGGAGATAAGGAACATTTTATCTCCTCTTAGAGTACACAAGTTTCTCGACCAACCTTCGTTCCCACCCTCCTCCATCCTGTCTCTTATCTGTATTGAACCAGATATGCAAGTCAGATCATTCAGTTTACAACCTTGTAAGGTCACTCTCTGCAAAGTCTTATCTCTAGCAATGGAGTTTGTGTACTTAACTAAATGACAAGCTTTCATTTAATTTCCTATCATTTACATACACTTTAATAAAGATATGTTGCTGTTTATTTATGAAAGTAACTATTACCCCATTACTAAAGGCATACCTGGACAAAAATAACTTCAAGACTAAAAACATGCATGTAGCAACTGCACCAAAACTGCACACCATAGAGTGCAAAGATACAGCCAAGTGAGTGTGCAAATGAAAGGTGAGAACTGCATTAGGTTATCTCCCTATTCTTTGAGGCTGGCTTTTAGCGAGCAATGAGCTGGCCTCAGATCTAGAAAAAAAATAAATAGCAAAACCCCTTTAATAGACCATTAGAGACATTCTTATATAGCTGTTACTTGATATACTGTTAACATCAATAACATCAATAACCTTTACAGATGTCTAGCTTGACCGTGATATCACGGCTTTTTGTGTTATCTGCTCTCATCTGTAAACAAAGGCCATTGAAAAGTATTGAGAAAGTAGAGATTACACTCTGTGCCGTGATATCACGGGACAATATCTGTTCTTTTTAGCTCTGCTACATCTGTAGTTGCATTTAACTAACCACTATGTGCCTCTGTGCAGAGAAAAGATTTTTAATGCTGAGAACTTTATTGGATCTCATCAAAAAGTTTCCCCAGCATTAGAAAGCTAACAAGACTAGAAACGCTAAACCCTTGATCAGAATATGTATATATTTTGGGTGTACTCAATCACTAGCCCCTATTGTAATCTAGCAGTTTGCTCATGCAAACACCCTAAGTGGTCCTCTAACAAGCCATACAGTCTTGAGAATGCAGATTCATCCTGCCCATCCCCTCTACCACCATTTATTAACAGCTTTCTCCCTATGCACACAACTCAAAGGGCAGCATAATGGTGCTGAAAGACAGGTCCGGGACAAAGGGTAGGCAGAGATAGGCAACTTTCTGCCTCTCTGCTTGTCAAGAATGGGGGGCAAAACTGTATGAAGTGGTCTCCTGTAGGTACCTGCCTTCAGTGGCTGGGACCAAAGATAACTCTGATCCTGGTCGCTCAGCTACTTAGATGCTGCACTCAATGCAGGAGGCGTTGCCTCCTTCCACCTCAACAATGCTCTCAGCCATAGTAGCCAAGCACCTAATTAAGGCCCTCATCCTGCCAAAGGTCAGGGGCAGGGTGTGATAGAAGAGATGTTATTGCACACTATTTTGCAGTAGTTTAGTATTGCATTATAACAGAATAGGGTACAAGTGATAGTGTTCCCTAGTAGTCAAGAACTCTAGAGGGACAAAATGTACTAAAAGTAAAAAAATATATAGTAAAAATTTAAAATGTGCTAAAAGTAAAATGTGCTAAAAGTAAAAAAAGTTTAAAAAATATAAAAAAGTTCAAAACACCACAATTCCAATTATACAAATAAAAAAAGAAACATAATTGACATTGTGTCTATAAAAGTTCACATCAGTAACATATAACCTTATTTATCCCGCACAGTGAACACCAATAAAAAAATACCCACATCTAAAATTGCATTTTTGTATCACTTTAGCTCCCCAGAAACTGGAAGTGTTTAAAAATTATAAAAATGAGTGTTTTAAAATGAGATCAATGAAAACCATACTTTAGTCCACAAAAATAAGCCCTCACATAGGTCAGTAGATAGAAAAATAAAAAGTTAATGGTCTTCGAAAATATAGATGCAAAGCAAATGAAAAATGAAATGCATTGAAATTGCATAATAGTAACATGTAATAGTAACATGTCATTTATACTGCACCTTCAAAAAAAACTACCACAAGTCTGTTTCATTTTCCATTTCATCAAGCAGGTTAGGGTGCAGCCACAGGCACTGTCAGGCCCAGGTCTTTGAATTTTACCAGTGGGGGGACACCATTTTCCCTATTTACCTAGTGCATGAAAATGTCTTGCCCCAGCCCTGCAAACATCTTACTTTTAAGCCTACCCAAACAGTCTGGCATGTGTGTTAAACCCTTGAAGAAATCTTAACCAGTAGAGTAATTAAGCACAATTATCATTTAAGTTTAAGTTATGCAGAAAATGTCTCTATGTAATCCATAATGCAATCTGATTAGAATTTGTCATGCACTAATCAAAATAGCAGAGGCGAAGGTGCAAGATGGCATATTCTGGGGCTTTGATTGTGTCAAAGTGCAAACCAAAGAACCTATAAAACAGATAGCTGATATTATGCAAATGTAAACATCAACATGAACCTAGCCAGAGACAGCCTTTGGTTGGATGGCCCTCTGTGCAGGATTATTTAGGCACCCTCATCTCCTGCATAACCACCTTAGACGTAAAAAAAAGGTTAAGGTCATCTGTCCACTGTGAAAAGCAAAGGCTTCTTTTTTATTGTCTCAGTGCATTTAAAATGGAAAAATAAGAAACTACACTACTCACACAAAAGTAGGGATATTTGGTTTTTTGTGGAAACTTCAGGATGAACATAAAATTTCAGGATGAACATAAAATTTCATAAACATTATTTTAAATGAACTAAATTAGACCATCTCTTAATTTTAGAATGCACATGTCCAACTGTTTAGTGCTTCACTACTTTTTGCACAACTTACTGATCCCTAACAAGGAGCTTATTAGCAAAATTCACAACAGGTGTTTGATCCCTGAATCAACCAATAAATTTAGAAGATCAATTTGAATTGGGATTTAAACATCCCTCCTAATCATGCTGTTCACATTTTGACAACACCTTACAATTGATCAACAGTACTTCACCATTGTGAGGCTTCAAGCAGGATGTTCTGAGACAGAAGTGGCCACTGAGCTTAGAGCAGGCATCCTCAAACTGCGGCCCTCCAGCTGTTGGGAAACTACAACTCCCATAATACATTTATATAATCTATAACTGTGGGAATGATGGGACTTGTAGTTTCCCAACAGCTGGAGGACCACAGTTTGAGGATGCCTGGCTTAGAGTATCAGAGCAACATCAGCAGATTGCAGCAGAGATACAGAGAGACTGGAAGAGTAACAGAAAGGCAAAGAAGTGGACGTTCTTTGGCTACATCACACATTGATGACCGCTTCATTGTAAACAATGCCCTGTGGATCCGGATGATGAATGCTTCACAACTCCAGGCATGTTTAAGTTTAGTGAGAGGCACCCAAGTGTCACTGCAGACCATTCGTAACTATATACATTAGCGTGGTCTGCATGCTAAATGACCTGAGAATACCACCAGGCATAGACCATGAGACATTTATGCTAGACAATGGTCCTCAGTGCTGTTCAGTGATAAAAGTCAATTCACTGTGAGCAGAAATGACGACCGCCAATGATGCTGGAGATTTCAAGGAGAGCACTATGCATCAGCCAGGTCACATGCTGGTCAGGTACCATTGCCGGTTGTCTGAATGGTATAAACAGGGGAGTAACTACTGGGGTAGCAAACGTAGCAGCTGCCCCGGGGCCCATGTCCTCAGGGGGCCCATGCCCCGGGGCATCTGCTACTATGTCTGCTCCCCCGGTAATGTCACTCCTGTGACATTACCGCCGGGCGCGTAGCTGCGGGGCTCGGCGCATGCTGCCTCTGAACGTCCGGGCCCTCCGTCCTGAGCTTTCAAGGCAGCGCTGCCCGGAAGTAGCAGAATGGAGCTCCGCTCGCTTAGCTCACTCCGCTCTGCTACTTCCCCTGCCGGCTCCCAGTTATCACGTGGGCGGTGCAGTGACGTCACATCACTGCTCCGCCCGTGCCGAGCACAGGGGCTGGAGTGCGGCACATCGGGGGAGCGTGGACCGAGGTAAGTAAGTTATTTCTTATTTTAATTCCACTGCCTGCCTATCTATCCCCTGTAGCCCATATAGCCTGCCTATGTATCCCCTGTAGCCCCTATAGCCTGCCTATCTAGCCCCTGTAGCCCCCTATAGCCTGCTTATCTAGTCCCTCTAGCCCCTCTAGCCTGCCTATCTAGCCCCTGTAGCCCCTATAGCCTGCCTATCTAGCCAATGTAGCCCCTATAGCCTGCCTATCTAGCCCCTGTAGCCCCAATAGCCAGCCTATCTAGCCCCAGTAGCCCCTATAGCATGCCTATCTAGACCTTATAGCCTGCCTATCAAGCCCCTGTAGCCCCTATAGCCTGTCTATTTAGCAATTATAGCCTGCCTATCTAGCCCCTGTAGCCACTATAGCCTGCCTATCTAGCCCCATAGCCTGCCTATCTAGCCCCTGTAGCCCCTATAGCCTGCCTATCTAGCCCCTGTAGCCCCCTATAGCCTGCCTATCTAGCCCTTATAGCCCCTTATAGCCTGCCTATCTAGCCCCTTTAGCCCCCTATAGCCTGCCTATATAGCCTAGAGCCCCCTATAGCCTTCCTATATAGCCCCCTAAAGCCCACCTGCCAATATAGCCCCTAAAGCCTGCCTGCCTATCTAACTCCTAAAGCCTGCCTGCCTATATAGCCTCTATAGCCCCCTAAAGCCTGTCTGTCTACCTATATGGGGCCCCTAAAGCTACCTAAATCCTGCCAACCTAAATATATGGCCCCTATAACCCACCTAAACCCTGCCTACCTATATGGCTCCCTATGGCTACCTAAACCCTGCCTATCTATTTGGCCCCCTATAGCTACCTAAACCCTACTTGCCTACCTATATGGGGTTGAATCCTCTGTTCCTCCCCTCCCCTCTAGGAGACTGGGCCTCTAAGCTATGGCCTGTACCCACTCTCCCACCCCTGGGATGTTTGTACAGAGGTGGGGGGCAGGGAGTGAGGTGCTGGAAAAGTCAGGATTGTAATATATTTGTGTCCAAATCTGCAGGGACAAGTGGCCTCGACGAGTCTTCATGGCGGTCTGGACCGAATGCGGAACAAAAGGGAAAGTCAACGACTCGTCAGAGAAACGTCACCTGTGAATCACAAGATGTAGCTGCAATGTAATCAATTATACGTCTGCAGAGTCTGTGTACACTGGTGTCTACCACTATATGGTCATTGTATGGAGATAATATACAGTCTGCAGAGCCTGTGTACACTGGTGTCTACCACTATATGGTCAGTGTATGGAGGCAATATACAGTCTGCAGAGCCTGTGTACACGGGTTTTGTTTTACCACTATATGGTCACTGTGTGATGGTAATATACAGTCTGCAGAGCCTGTGTATACTGGTGTCTACCATCATATGGTCACTATATGGAGGTAATATACAGTTTGAAGGGCACATGTCTACACTGGTATATACCACTATATGGCGCGAATATTGATCTTTATTCAGTAATAGGACAGGGGTTTTATTAATTCACTATGTGATGGTAATTTGCGGTCATGTTCTGGCGGTATAATCAGGTCCATATGTAGTAGTGTTATTGGTAATGTTAGTCTTAGTATAGTGGGATTTGTCTGGTAGCAGTATTAGGGTAATATCTATGGTGAGGTAATGACTCCTTGTATTATCTAGAAACTACATGACTTAAGAGGTCCTGGTAGATGTTCGTGGTCGAGGGGGGAGGGGGGCATCCAAAAGTTTGCTTTCAGGCCCAGGCTTCCCTAGTTACACCCCTGGGTATAAATTTACACATGGTTGCCTCTCACCTATCTTAAACGTCTTAAACATCGCATAATGTGAACAGAATGATGAGAAGGACTGTTTAAATTCCAATTCAAACTGATCCATTAAATTTATTGGTCGATTGTATGTATTGCTTCTATATAGACCTATATGCCTCCATGGTAACTATCTCCATGGTTACAACCGTCAGTAAACCCTGTATAGTCTGATCTTACAGTTAAACTTTCCTTCATCTGCCCCACTTCTTCTTGATACCCTATGGAATGTAGATTATCTCTACTCCTCCCTATCCTCAGTATCATGTGATGATACTCCACCTCTAGATTGTTTTTTCTTCTCTACTTTGCATAGGACCTTCTTGCACTCAAGAAGTATCCCCACCCCTTTTTTTTTCCAAGATATCGCATCACTTATTTTTCCCAGGTATCATCTAATTCCCATCTTCCAGGTTTAATCTCTCCCTTCTGTATAGTCCCCCAAAATCTCACCTCCTTATCTCTCCACAGTATATTCATAACTAAGAATTATCTTTCCCACCAGTATTATCATTCTTTCTCAGTATCATTCTTCCCCTGGACCAGTATGATCTTCACTCCCTAATAGTATGAGCTTTACTCCCTCATATCACCTCTCCACTTTCTCCAGTACTATCTCCCACTATATTATCTCTCTCCCCTGTGTTATTTTTCCTCCATATTTATCCCCTCACATATCATCTCTTCCCTCCCTCCCTCTAATATCATTTCCAGTATCATCTCTTTTTTTCTCAATAATCCCTCCCACATTATCACCCCTAGTTTCATCTTTCCCTTATTATAATCTCCCCTATATCATGTATTACCCTAGTATCTTTTTCTCTCAATAACTTCTCCCCATCTTGGTACCCCTTTCTTTCCTTCCTGTTTCATTTCTCCATCAGTTTTAAACTCCCCATATTCTCTACCCCCCCAAATGCTTTTCCCCAAACCCCCCCTGTATTATTCTCTGCCCGCATCATTCTCCATCGTTTATCTCCCCCTTTATTCTCTCACCCCCAATAGAATCCCCCACCCCCCCTGTTTTATCTCTTCTGCTAAAGCATCTCTTTTCCATCGTTTTTTATCCCCCCCTATTCTTTTATCCCCCCAAGGGGTCTCCCACACCCCATGTTTATCTCTCTCCCCCAGCTTTCATCCCCCATCGTATTATCCCCCCAATATTCTCTTTTCCCCCAAAAGAATCCCCCACACCCCCGTATTTTTCTCTTTGCCCTTTTTTCATTTTTCCATCAGTTTATCTCCCCCATATTCCCTATTCCCCCCAATAGCATCTCCCACCCCCCTTTGAAATTATCTCTCTCCCCGGGCATCATTCCCCAAATCAGTATTTCCCCCCATTTCTCTATTACCCAAATTTGCATTTTCCCACCCCCCCTGTTTTTTAATTCTTGCTCGGCACCCTCTCCCCAAATCAGTATTTTCTCCCCCATATTCTTTTTTCCCCAAAAAGCAATCTCCCCCCCCAATACTTCTGTTTTTTCTCTCTGCCCGGCATCGTCTTTTCCATCAGTATTTTTCCCCCCCAATATTTCTTTTTTCCCCCAATGCTTTCTCCACCCCCCCAAAATTCTGTGTTATCTCTTGCCCGGGCATGGGCTCTCCACCCAGTTTTTTCCCCCCCCATATTCTCTTTTCCCCCCAATTTCATCTCCCACACCCCCTGTTTTATTTTTCTCCCTCGCATCTTCTCTCCCCCCAGGCTGGGACCCCCCCCCCCCCCCCCCCCCCCGGGGGGCCCCCCCCCCCCCAGCTGTGGGGGCCCCCGGGGAGGGTGCCCCCGCCCCCCGGGGCCGTCCGCGCATCCGGTCACAAAACGGGGGGAAACCGGCGTCCGGCGCTCAGGGAAAAGGGCCCGGGATTTGGGGGGACAAATGTCCCCGACTCCGGGGCTGCCCCGGGGGTTGGTCAGCGGTTTCCGAGCGCCGCTAGGCTAGCTTTGCTGATCGCCCTGGCAGGCTTTACGGCGCTGGCCCTTTCCCAGCCCCCAGGCGGGGGCCTTTCCAGCGGTGACGTAGGCGGCGCTGTGACGTTTATCACGGGCGCCGCCTATGCTGTGCGCGAGTGGGAAGCGGCGGCAGTTTGCTTGTCGCGGTAGGAGGGGAGTGGGTTAAGCTGTTGTGGGGTTTGTTTTTTTTTTAAATAAAAAGGGGCCCCCTGGAAAATTTTAAAAAAGGTTGGGGCCCTGATTAATTTAAAAAAAAGGAGGGCCCTTGACAAATTTAAATTTAAAAGGGGGGCCGGGGATTTAATTAAAAAAAGGGGGGCCCTGACTAATTAAAAAGGGGGGGCCCTGACTGATAATAAGGGGGGCCCCTAAACAAATTTAAAATTAAAAGGGTGCCCGGGCTAATTAAAAAGGGGGGCCCTGGCTATTTAATGGGGGGGGCCCTGGCTTTTTAAAAAAAGGGGCCCCCCTGCAAAATTAAAAATTAAAGGGGGGCCCCTGAAAAATTATTAAAGGGGGCCTTGGCTACCTGGCTATTTAAAAAAGGGGGCCCCCTGGCTACCGGGTTTTTAATTTAAAGGGGGGGCCCGGGACAAATTTAAATTAAAGGGGGGCCCTGGCTAATTAAAAAAGGGGGCCCTGGCTAATTAATAAAAGGGGCCCTGGCTCCCTGGCTTTTTAAATAAAGGGGGCCCGATACCTAGCTATTTAAAAAAGGGGGGCCCCTAAATACCTGGCTTTTTAAAATTAAAGGGGGCCCGACTATCTCCCAAATTAAAAAAGGGGCCCCCCCTGGCTAGGGATAATTAAAAAAGGGGGCCCTGGCTACCTGGCTAAAAATTTAAAGGGGGCCCGGGGCCCCGGCTAATTAAAAAAGGGGGGCCCTGGTACCGGGCTTTTTAAATAAAGGGGGCCCTAAACTACCGGGCTAATTAAAAAAGGGGGCCCTGATACTGGCTTTTTAATAAAGGGGGCCCTAAACTACCGGGCCCAAATTAAAAAAAAGGGGGCCTGACTCCCTGACTAATTTTAAAGGGGGCCCCCGGACTACCTGGCTAATTAAAAAAAGGGGGCCCGACTCCCTTGGCTATTAAAAAGGGGGGCCCCTGATTTACCAGGCTTTTTAAAATTTAAAGGGGGGGCCCTGACTACCTGACTAATTAATAAAGCGGGTCCTGATACCTGGCAAATTAAATTTAAAGCGGGCCCTGGTTTTTTTAAATAAAGGGGGCCCTGTTACCTGGTTTAATTTAAAAAAGGGGGCCCCGGGGGACTAATCTAAAAAAGGGGGCCCCTGGCAAAGGGAAAAAGGGGGGCCCTGGTTACCAATGACAAAAGGGGGCCCTGGCTACCTAATGATTAAGGGGGCCCCGGGGTTTAATTAAAAAAGGGGGGCCCTGACTACCTGGCTAATTTAAAAAGGGGGGCCCCTCATAATCTAAAATGGGGGGCCCTGGAAATGAAAAAGGGGGGGCCCCTTGGTCCCAAAAAGGCCCAAAGGGAGCCCGGGGAAACCCTAAGGACTAAAGGGGGGCCCCCTGGCTCCCTAAGGGAATAAAGGGGGCCCCGGGGTACCTAAGGGAAAAAGGGGGGCCCCGGGACCAAAGGACCAAAGGGGGCCCCAGGTCCCAAAAGGGAAACTAAAGGGGGCCCTGGTACCTAAGGCCCTAAAGGGGGCCCCTGGTACCCAAAGGCCCTAAAGGGGGCCCTGATTTACCAAAGGGGAACTAAAGGGGGCCCTGACTACCAAAGAAAAAAAGGGGGCCCAAAAACCACCTGCACACTATTTTAAAAGGGGGGCCCGGCTACCTCCAGCCTAGGGCATGAGACTACCAACCCCTTTCCTACAGCCAAACCCTTTCTTTTCTATTTGGGGGTTATTTCCCTCCCCACCGGGGTCTACTTATTTACCTTTTTTGGGGCCCCTCCCAAACTTATCCAGGGGGGGGTCTGTTTCCCAAAAAGGGGCCCTTCTAGTTATCGGGGGCCTTGCCCATTTTTTACCTACCTAGAGTTTTTGATCCCTTTCCGGGAAATAATTGGAGGGGCACCCAAAAATTTTATTTTAGTTTAATCCCGGGGGTTAGCCCTCCCCCCAACCTCCCCCCCCTTTTAAGGGTATTGGCCCCCAAAGTTAGGCTTGAAACCCGTTTCTCCCCCCTGGGAAAGTTTGAATAGAGGTGGGAATGGGTTTAAAGGATTTTTTAAAATTGAGGATTCTAAGATTTTTGTTTGTAATTTCTGCGGGGGATGGGGGGAAAACAAAAAAAGGGCTTCATGGTGGTTTTGGAAGGAGCAAAAGAAAAGGGAAAAAGAACGATCAGGGAGGGGGGGAAAACAAATCTTTCAGTTTTGGGACATTTCCAGTGATTCCCTATTTCAGGGTTATTTTACTTCTTTATTGGACGGGGCTGTATTCACGGGTAATGTGATTGTGACCTGAAGTGGGGTTGTTTTTATTTGGTCTCTATTGGGGTGTTGTGGTTTTACCTGAGTGGTGTCTGGCCCCTTTTTTGGTTCTATATGGCGGTGTTGTAGGTTTACCTGAGGGTGGGGTCTGGGCCTCTTTTTGTGTTCTCTATATGGTGGTGTTGTTGGGGTTTTACCCGAGCTTGTTTTGGGGACCCATTTTGTGGTTCTAATTTTGGGGGTGTTGTCGGTTATACCTGAGTGGGTTTGGGCCTCTATGTGTTCTTCTATATGGTGGGGTTGTAGGTTTTACCTGAGCTGGGGGTTGAAACCCCTATGTGGTCCCCTATATGGGGTGTTGTAAATTTATATCGGTTTTTGTTTAGTGGCAGTGTTTCGGCGGGGGGTATAGTTGGGAGAGTACATTTTGTTGATTGTAAGAGTGGGGAACACCTGACCCCATGATAGGGTTAGACTTTTCCCTTCTTGCTGGTGTATATTTTTGAAGGTGGTGAGGTGAGTGACCTAGAGAAAAAGTGGAGGGGATTTGTTGTGGGTGGAGGGGGAAATTTTAATTGGGTGGAGGGGGATATTGTAATTTTGGGTGGAGGGGGGGATATTGTATGTGGGTGGAGGGGGGTATTGTATGTGGGTGGGGGGGGTTTTGTATGGGGGGGGGAGGGGGATTTTGTATGTGGGTGGACGGGGATATTGTATGTGGGTGGAGGGGATATTTTATGTGGGGGGCGGGGATATTGTATGTGGGTGGAGGGGATATTGTATGGGGGGTGGGGGGGGATTTGTTTTGGGGGGTGGGGGGGGATATTTTAGGTGGGTGGAGGGGGGTTTTGGATGGAGCTACTTAGCCCCGTGTCTATGATATGTTAGACTGGGCCAAAAAGTGACTACAAATTTTACTACACAATTTCCGTTATTTTTTTGCACACTGTTTTATGTGGTAAAATGGGCGCATTTTATGTCCCAAGGGGGCCCCGGTTTTAATTTTTTTTTTTTTTTAAAGTTTTTTTTTGTTTTTAAAAAGGGGGGGGCCCCCCAAGATCAACTCCCCCGTGGGCCCCCGACCCCCGTCCGGAAAACTGTTTTCAAACCCCCTATTATCTTCCCCCCGTATCAGCTTAAACCCCCGGGAATTTGTCTTTTTTTATGAAAAATATTACCTCCCCTAAAGTATTACCTCCTTCATATAATCCCTCTCAACCACATATTTTCTTAACCTCAATATAAACTCTCCAATTTAGATCCCTCCCCCCAATCCATTAATTTTCTTCCTCTCTGTCAAAGGTAACCAAAGGGTTTACCCAACATCAGAAATATAGGTTTCCCCGACCAGTAGGATAATTTTTAGGGGAGAAAAGGGAATTTTTAGGGAGGTTTGTAAAATATAGACGTATTCAGGCCAACATAAGATCGTGCAGAGCATGAGATGAAAATTATTTCTACATGACTGTATGAAAAAAGTTGAAGAAATGTTATGTTTTTTTCCCGAATTTGGGGAACATTACAAAATAATAAAAGTGCAGAAATTTAAATTTCAATACGAAAATTTAAAAATTTGCCGCACAGATTTTTTTAAAAAACCCATAAAAAGGGTTTTTTCATGAATCCACCGTAAAAAATGAATCAAATGCTTACTTTCTTAGGGGATGATCAGACGGCATCTTGACGGCGTATAGCTGGCCAGCACGTACTTCTAAAATGCTCTATACCCACTCCTATAGACTTTTACTTTCTCCCGGCGTGTAATACGTGTCAGGGAAAACAGCAGGTAATCATAGTAAAAGCTCTGAATTATGTATTGGGAGGTGTACTTTTGGGGGTATTCCCGCCAATTTTGTGCCCCCGATTCGTCCCGAAAAAAAACGCCACGTGAACATACCCTTGGGGTAAGTTCCCCCGGCGCTTTGTGGCGCGTACCGTGCGCTACGCCATATGCTGGGTGTTTTATAATTACGTGATGGCCCGCCATTTCTTCTAAAAAAACTCTGTGCTGGGTCCCATAGGGCTTTCATTTTCCCCCTGAGAGCTATGAATTGCTTTATTTGCAGGGTGTGCTTCGGCAACATTGCAGGGCAATTACGCACAAATTACGGCACATAAAAACGCCGTGTGAACATACTCTTACTGTGTGTGTCAAAATGGCACCTAAAAATATACAGCTCGTTTTGCAAAACACAAGACCTCATACATTTTCATATAAAAATAAAATAGTTATAGTTGAACATTTAAAGGCAAAACATATAAATTCTGTGAGAG
Organism: Phyllomedusa bahiana; assembly: GCA_025379985.1. Classification (NCBI taxonomy): domain Eukaryota; kingdom Metazoa; phylum Chordata; class Amphibia; order Anura; family Hylidae; genus Phyllomedusa; species Phyllomedusa bahiana. The sequence continues at coordinate 3,965 of JAODAL010024170.1, read as the reverse complement.
TAAAAGGGTTAAATAGCAATTTTTGCAGCATTTAGATGTGTCTATTCTCCTTAGGGTAGATTTACATTTGGCATGTTTTTGATCATTTGATAATAACGACTGGAAAATATTTGTCATTTTTAGAGTAGAATATAAGCAAAAATTAAACAAAAACTAAAAAAAAAAAAAAAAAAATAAATCATTGCGATAATATTGTTTTGCATTCTTCATAGTGAATGAATGAAGTTGAGTATTTAGGCAGCCATCATGAGACCTTAATCAGTTCTGTCCACAGCCCTATGCTGTAGTTCTCTGTATTTTCAACCACACCACAAAGTGTAAATGAACCCTCTGCTGGAGTACTCTCAGGAGTTTCCCGTGGGTGTAGGGGCCCCCACAAATGTGGCCCAGCAATTCCCCGATGTTATCCCCTAAAATTAAGACAGATTGGGTACACTTAAAAATCATGCTAATATCTGCTATGTACCACATATTAATAAATCAGTCCACCATATCAACTTGTAATGCTAGGACTCTCAAGATAGTAACAAAGACATATAATACATAAAACTTTATTAGTAAGGTGATATCAGCTTAATTTATACATTTTCATGTTTTGTCAGAGAACTTTCCTGAATTATTCTTTATGAATACATTCAGGCTAAAATTACTATGACTTTATAATCATACTCCAAAAAAATATCTTGTCTGCATCACATGAGATTTATGCAATTGCAACGGTAGCAATGGCTGATTCAGCAGAGTCATGTTCTGAAAAAATGAGCATAATTATGCGTATTACCATGCAAATTTTTTCACCTGCTTCTGCCTGAGTATAAAATTTCACAAATTAAGTACAATCTTTATTTTACCATCCAGAATACACTTATGTGTATGAATTAGTTATGAATATGAGCCGTATGTACACAACGAGTACATGTAAAAATATGACAATTAATTTAGGGTCGGTTACTTGTTTACACAAAGTATGGTGTGCAGAAGTCCTCCATTAGGGAAAACATTTCTAAGTTTGTATGCTTTTGCTGTTTAACAATAAAAATTTAAACCCTAACAATTTTTTATTTTTTAAGTATCAAATAAAAGACTAGAGCTTACATACATGAAACCAGTGACGGAACTGCAGCCGTAGCGACTGCTACAGGGCCCGCCACCACAGGGGGCCTGGCTGGCACATCCTGCCTCAGAGCACCCAAGCTCTTTGTCCCAAGAGCCTTAACAAGGGCAAATGCAGTCAGTTAAACTGTTTGGGTGTCCTCAGAACACGAAACCAGTTAAAGCCCTTAGCAAAGCAGTGGCCCTGCTATTCAGTCTAGAAGGTATAAAGCCTTAAGTCTTAGACCTTCCAGATGTCATCTGCTAGTGCTGACGTAGGTGGCGTGGTGACGTCACATCATTGCGCCGCCTGCACCAGGCATCACATGAAGATGCCGGCTTGCTGCTCGGTGGGGGAATGGGGAGAGGTGAGTATATAGATTTTATTTTTTTCAGTATTAGGGTCCTACCTAGCTGGGGCCTACTTTTCTACCTGGGGCCTATCTACTTACCTACCTGGGCCCATTTCACCTTTTGGGCCTTTTTTTCTTACCCCATCGGGGGCTACTTATCTGCCTGGGTCCTATCTACCACCCTAACTTGATCATACTTATCTACCTAGGGCCTATCTAACTACTCAACTGGGGCCTACTGACCTACCTTGGCCTACCTACTGTCAACCTACCTACCTACAGCCCAATATACCTACCTGTGGTCCCTTCCCTTTACATGGGACCTAGCCCCTTTGGCCTTATCCCAACATACCTGGGGCATTGTATACTACCTTTGAGCCCTCCCTGCCTACCTGTGATCTTGTCTGATTATCTACTTACAGTATATTACAGTCACATGACTCCATGGAGGAAAAATGGCAAATTGTCTATTTTCACTTAGGAGCATACTCACTTTTGTTTCTAGTGGTTTAGACATTGATGGCTATGTGTTGAGTTATTTTGAGTGCGTGCAAACAAAATTTACACTATTAAACAAGCTGTATACTGATTACTTTACATTTTATCAAAGTGTCAAATCTTCAGTGTTGAAAGATAAAATACAATATTTAAAAAAATTTTCCATTTTTTGGAATACGTACCTGGGGCTTCGCCAACCTACACGGGGCTTTACCCCCTGCCTGCCTACCTACCTGAGACCATGCCTGCCTACATACCTACCTACTGTATGTGGGGCTTCGACAACCTTCATGAAACCTTTTTCTATGTATGTACCTGGGGTCTTGCCTAGGTGAAGCCCTATCTACTGTTGGCCCTACCTAACTGGGTCTTACCACATAATGGGTGGCTTATCTTCCTAGATACAGAGTGTGGGGGGGTGGGGTGACCTATCTAATAGCGTGGGTTTGGCTAACTATTTGGGGGGTTTCCGCTTTAATTTAGGACCTATCTGGAAGTGGAGTCTACCGATTGCAATGGAAGCACAGCATCTTCCCTAGATAGAATGGCATTGAAGCAATTCCCTCAAAACGCACAAAGGCAAAAGAGATACACAAACAAAATCCACTTAACAAACAAAACCCACTTCAGATCAGACCCCTTCTGTGGAGCAGAGTCTAAGGCTACCTCTTGGTGTTCTCCAGAGACCACGGCAATGCAGGTTGGAATTGGCTGCAAAAGACCCAGGTTGCTCCGTCAAAAAAGGGGGAAAACAACCCCAATTCAGTGGAAAAAAAAAACAGGCCCCGAGAGGGGGCCAGAAGCTAGACTGAGGCTAGGCACCAGACAAGAAAGAGTCTTAAAGGGGCCATGTGCTCTTAAAAACTATTTTTAAAAGGATTGAGATGGGGAATTGATTCTAACGAAGTGGAATTCGTTTTTTAATTTCAGGAAAAAATTTTGGGTTCGGAACGAAGCCGAACTTTGGGGGGACTTCGCGGGGGAACGAAGGTGCTTTTTATTGATAAAAAGGCTGGGGAGCACAGGGGCACAGGGGAAAAGAAATTGGGGAAAAAAGGGCAAGCCTGCATGAAGTGCAGGGTGAAGCCAATCAGAGACGGCGGGATTCGTGAGTCACCGCACTATATAAGCCCGGGCGCGACGCGGGGGAGCTCACACTCCCCACTGACTGACAGGGGAAAGGGGCTGCCGCGGCTGATTGTTACTGAAAAACTGATTTTTTAAGCGATTTTTGGGGGGGGGCTCAGCCTTTTTTCAGAGACTGTTCTCTTAATGTTCTATTTTTTGATTTTTTGGGGGGTTTTTGGGTCTGAAATCCCGTGTGCGTCCACGCGCTGCATTACATTTTAAATCTATCGTCACAACATTGAATACCAAAGGGGGCTAAGCCAAATTCCTGTTGTATTTATTTTAAAAAAACAGGTTTTTCAATACAAATTCCACTTCATTTTTGGTGCTCAATTTTTTGGCGCAAATTTTCATCCCGGGGGTTAATTAAGCGTTGTTTTTTTAGCTGTGGGGCTCCCAAAAAACCGTCATTTTCCGCCAAAAAAAATAATTTATCCTGTAGCCTATTACAAAGCAAAGGTTAATTTCAATTTTATCTCTTTTTGTGTGGGTAAAAAAACCCGATTGTAACCGCTACAAAACTGTAGTTTGTGGGCTCAATTCTTTGGCGCAATTTACATCCAGGGGTTTTAAATTAAACATTGTTTTTCAGCTCTGGTAACCAAGAAACCGTCATTTTCACCGCCAAAAAATATAATTTTTCTGTAGCCAAAATTTACAAGCAAAAGGTTAATTACAATTTTATCTTTGATGTGGGGTAAAAAAAAACGCCATTGTAAAACCCACAAAAAGTAGTTTTTGGTGGCTCAATTTTTTCCGCAAATTTTCTCCAGGGTTAATTTAAGCGTTTTTCACTGTGGTGATCCCAAGAAAAACCCTCTTTTCAACCCGGGGGGTAAACCGAGAAGCCTGGGCCCCCTACAAAATTTTGGATAGGGAAACCCCTACTAGCCC
>JAODAL010024169.1:0-61128 GCA_025379985.1 Phyllomedusa bahiana | reverse complement strand
ATTTGTAAATAATTCAGTACTTCGTTTTTGGTCCCTTCCTAATTACCCTAGTATCAAGAAATGTAACACTTTCTACTGAATATTTCATAGTGAATTTAATATTGAGGAAATGTTATTTTTCCCCAAAAAATTCACCTAATTCGTCTTCGATCCTGTCCCAAACCCATAAAAAAAAAAAATTTTTCCCCAATAAAAAATCTCCCCCACCTCAAGATTTTTTTCCTTAAAAGTAAGTGTGTGTGGGTTGCCCTGGGGTTTCTTGCTGTCTGTCTGTCCCAAACCCTTGTATTGGTAAAGACGCCAAATTTTTTTTTTTGATAATTTTTTTTTTAATTTTTAAAAATATTTTATTTTTAAATATTTGTTTGTTTTAAATGCCTGAAAATTTAGAGAGTGTGGAAAAACCTTTTTTTCTGTGGGCCCTTTCCCCCAAATATGGTATTTTTCCTATACTCCCCCGACTTTACTTTTTTCTGCAATTTTAAAGGAAAACCCTTTATTTGGCCCTTTTTTCCTTTCTATACAAGTAGGGGTTTTAAACCCTGAGGGGTTTTCCATGTGGCTTTGACCTTTTCAGTTTTTTGCAAAATTTATGTTTTTGTGTGGTACCCCCACCCATATAAGGACTACAAAATGCCTACTACCCCTGGGGGGTTTTTTTTGTTTTCTATGGTGATATTTTATATACAACAGGCTAGTAGCTGTTATATTTTGTTATTTTGTTTTATTAACTTTGATAACCGATGAAGTTGCTGCTCTCGCCACGGTTTGGCTTTGAGCGCATGCGCCGGCTGGGTATACCTTTTCCAAGAGGGGGCCCCAGTTTAAACCTTAAATTTCTTTTGTGGGCGTCTTTGAAAAATTTTTGCCGTTATTCAACAGGATATTTTATCCCAAAAACCCTTTTTAAGCCCCATCTTTTTCCCCACAATTACACCCGTAGTTGAATTTTGCAACTTTTTAAAAATTCTTAGTAACGGGGTATATAAAAAAAACCCCTGCAATCCGGGGTAAAAGTCCCAAAAGTCCAAGCTTAATCACCCCCCGGATGCCGACATCTCGTGCTCCCCAGTTTTTCCTCAGACCCTGCCCTTTGCCAACAGCTGGCTTGCTAAATTCCCCCTTCGCCCCTTTCTGCCCGGCCGGGTCACACAACTTTTTTGGGGGAACACACCCCCCCCTTTCTCAACGTAAAGGTAATCCCCTACTGACCCTCCTTATATTTTGTTCCCAAATTAAGCCCCTATGCTTAAACTTATACAAAACATGTACATACAACACATTAAAAACAACATAATAACTAATGCTTCCATAATCTGAGGCTAGAATAACATTTCCAGTATTTATCATAATTATTCCTTATCAATTACAAATTATCCAGCAAGCAGAAATCTGCCCGGGTTTTGGCCCGGGGCCCGCCTGGGGGAAATTTTCCAGCACAAGATCCTTAAAAAAAAAATTCGAGACTTTAAAAAAGAAAACTTTTAAATTGCATTTGCACGCATTTAACCCCCTTTTTGGAATACCCTTAGGGGACAACGGGATACCAGAGGTTGAGGAGCCCCTTTTCCAAATCCCTATCTTAAATTGGGAAAGGGTGACCCGCAATATTGTGAAAAATTTTTACCCCTAAATTTGTAACCGTTAAATTTCCCCTTTACCTAAAGCTGTTGCCCGTTCCCAAAATATAAAAGCTGGGTGTGAATAATATACGCCCGAGAAAGACCCATGTTGATAAAAAAATTGAAAGAAACAAAGAGAAATTAATGGGGAAGTGCCCAAACACAAGTTAAGCAGAACATCGCTAAACTTAAAGAACAGATTATGTCATCTAAAATTAAAAAAATTTGAACGTGACACAAGGGATTACGCCTAAAATAGAGTCTACACATGGTCTAATGAGAGAAGGTTCGTTCGCAAACAGCATCATTATTATTATTATTTATTTTAAAGCGCTATTGATTCCAGTGCGCTGTACATTCGAGGGGGTTACATACATTACTTAAGTCAAACGAGTACAGTGATGAGGGATAATGGACAATTGGCACGACAGAGGGAGAGAGGACCCTTCGCGAGGGTTACAATACAAGGAGGGGAATGAGACAGGAGGTGAGGGGCAACATGTCTGTGTAGGAAGTTGTGACAATTTTGGGTGAAGGTTATAGTCTAGCCTTAAGAAATGGGTTTTCAGGTTTCTTTTGAAGCTGGTGAAAGTGGAGGAGAGTCTGATGTGTTGGGGCAGCGAGTTCCAGAGGAGTGGGTGATGACGGGAGAAGTTTTGGAGACGTTGTGTGAGGAGTTGATAATGGAGGAGCAGAGGAGAAGGCCCTGTGGGAGCGAAAGTGTTGGGCCTGAGGGGAGTATTTGAAATTAGGGAGAGAATGTTATGGAGGGGAGAGAGTCATGGAGAGCTTGCAGGTCTGGTTAGTAGCTTGAAATGAATTCGCTGGGCTGGGAAGCCAGTGAAGGGATTGCAGAGGAGTAGCGATGAGAGAGGTGGTAAGTCGGCTGCAGATTTAGGATGGATTGGAGGGTGCGTGGGTGGCTAGCTGGGTTTCCACTGAGCTGGATGTTGCAGTAGTCTAGGCGGGAGATGACAAGGGCATGGGGACCAGCATTTTTGTAGTGTCGTAGTTGAGGAATGACGGATGCGAGAGATGTTTTTCAGGTGGAGGCGGCATGCTGTGGTGAGGGTTTGGATGTGTGGTTTGAAAGATAGAGCAGAGTCTAGGATTACCCCAAGCAGCGGACTTGCGGGGACAGGTGAGAGTGTGAGCCGTTGACTAGTAATAGAGAGATCAGGGGCCGGGTAGAGTTGGATGGTGGATAATATGATGAGGTTCTGTTTTCTCCACATTTTAGTTTTAGGAGACGTGAGGAGAAGGAGGAAAATGGAGGACAGACAGCAGGGATACGGGAGAGTAGAGAAGTGACATCTGGGCGGAGATGTAGAGTTGGGTATCATCTGCATACAGGTGGTAATGAAAGCACAAGTGAGGCTATGACGTGACCAAGACAAGAGGGTAGGTAGAAAGAGTAGTGGGCCCAGGACTTGACCCCTTGGGGGGACACCGACAGAGAGAGGCCGGGTGGAGGAGGTGGGAGCGAGAATGAGAGACGCTGAAAGTCCGATCCAGTTGAGGTACGAGGAGATCCAGGAAAAAGAGCCAAAGTCTGTGATGGCCCGAGGGAGGAGAGGATTTTGTAGAAGGAGGGAATGTCGACGTTCGTCAAAGGCTGGGAAAGGCGATGAGGAGGAGCTACAGAGTAGTGGCATGAGGCTTTAGCAGTTTCGAGAGTCATTAGAGACTTTGGTTAGGAAGTTTCGGTAGAGTGGTGGGGTCGAAACCAGATTGTAGTGGGTCATGAAGAGAGTTGGAGGAGAGGTGGGAGGACAGCTGAGATAGACGTGCTGCTCGAGGAGTTGGAAGCAAAAGTGGAGCAGTGAGATGGGGCGATAGTTGGACAGAGAAGAGGGGTCAATGGGTTGTTTTTTTTAGGATGGAGGTGATAGTAGCATGTTTAAAGGCGGAAGGTAGATGCCAGAGGTTATTGGATAGGTTGAAGTGATGGGTGAGGGGCTGGGATGATAGAAGCAAGAGGTCTGGGGATGAGGTGGGATGGCAGTGGGTCAAGACTACAGTGTAGTGAGTTGGTTGGGACAGTAAGGAGGAGAGCTTGTCATGAGTGACGTGGGAAGCAAGTTAAGGGGAAGAGCAGTTTTGTAAGGGTAGAGGAGGGTGGTGGGGACTTGCGGGCATGAAGCTTTCTTGATTGAGGTTGATCTTTGGAGGAAATGAATGGCAAAGTCTTCTGCTGATGCAAGGGATGGTGAGGAGGTATTGGTGGACGGAGAAGAGAGTTGAAGGTTTTGATTAATTGTTCGGGGTTGTGGGACAGGGAGGATTGAGGAGTGGTGAAATTTGTTTTTAGGTTCCTTTGTTTGGCTTGAGGGCGAGTGCGGACTAAATGTCTGCAGTGAGTGTTGTATAAGGCAAAGTCATCAATGTGAGTGAGTTTTTCAGCTGGCGTTCGGCAGATCTGGAAGCATGCTACTCATTTGAATGAGGAGATAGTGGTAAGAGGGCAAGAGAGTCAGAGAGTGTGAGGGTTGAGGTTTTGTAGATTATGCGGGGTTCGTACTGGATATGAGACCAGTGGGGAGCAAGGTGGGGTGGTGAATAGTGTGAAGGTAAGGCGGTTGTGGTCGGATATAGGGGTGTGGAGAGTTAGAGATGTCAGATAGGGGGCAGAGGCGGGTGATGGATGAGGTCCAGGGTGTGGACCTCTTTTGAGTGGCTCCTGAGGTCCACTGGGAGAAGGTTGAAGGAGGAGCAGAGTGAAATGAGTTTGTGGAAGCAGAGTGGGGGGTGTCGATTGGGATGTTGAAGTCTCCATTGATGTTAGTGGGGATGTCAGGTGGAAAAGAATGGGGAGAAGCTAGGAGGCAAAGTGGTCAAGAAGGCGTGCAGGGCCTGGCGTCGTAGACAACAATGTAACAAATGTGGCAATTCAGATCCTGTCAGACGGCTGTGTCTGCATAACCTGCACAAGGGAGTATCCCTTCTCCCTTATTCTCATGGACTCAAATGCAAATTAGCAGGAATGCGTATAGCAAATATAAAATCATTCATTTATTGTAGCTTCTTTACTCCAGCAGCCTCCCGATATGTGGAGCTAGCGTAGTGGAGCCGATGCTGTGCAGACAGGCGAGGTCCGAGGTGAGCGTGTGACGTTTCGGGGAGGTTGCTGGAGTGTTTGAGAAAGGGGAGGAGCCTCCCCGAATCGTCACACGCTCACCTCGGACCTCGCCTGTCTGCACAGCATCGGCCTCCATACGCTAGATCCATTATAGGGAGGCTGCTGGAGTATATACAAAAACAGTTATCCATGGACTTGGGACTTTGGACGCTGTGGTCTTTCTACTCATTAGCATGCAAGTAGCATAATTTGTGACATAAAAAAGGTTTTATGTTTTAAAGAAGCTACATTAAATGAATGTGTTTATTTGATTTACGAGCATTCCTGCTAATTTTGCATTTGGGTTCGGTAGACAACAGCACTCTTGGAGGTCGGTGGGGGCTAGATGCGGTCAGAGTGCACTTCAAAGGAGCAAGAGAGTGAGGGAAGGCAGGAGGTGGTGCGGGAACAAAGGAGCAGGGTGTAGTCAGGTGGAGGACGGACACTCCACCATGCTTGTTACTGGAAGAGGAGTGTGGGTTAGTTGGAAGGACCTAAAAGTGTAGTGCGGCTGGGGAGCCGTGTCAGAGGGGGTCAGACAGGTTTCAGTCAGACCAAGGAAAAAGAAAGTTGCGTGAGATGAACAGGTCATGTATGTTTGAGAGTTATATTTAAACAGACTGCGAATTCCAGTGAGCTCCAAGGAGGAGGGGTGGGGGGAGCACGGGTCAAGGGATGTGTATATGGTTGAAGGGATTAGCGGAATTGTAGTTGGTGGTTGTTCGAGGAGGAAGAGACTATGTTGGGAATGTGCTGGGGGTGGCCCTGGGTAGGGGGATATGTCCCCGAAAGCCAGAAGCAGACGTGAGAGGCTGAGTAGTTGGCAGTAGGATAGACTGTTGTTTGCAGGGTTTGTTTGGTGCGGAGGGCCATTTACGTGAGGAAGAGGTTGGTGGCGGCAGACAGGTGTGAGGTAGAATGCAGGGGGTGACGTAGAGTTCATTGTCCAGCGAGGGAGTTTGGGGATAAGCAGTAAGTGTGAGGAGAGTGGGATTAGCGATGATGAGGAAAGATGAGCATAGTGTTAGATTCACAGTTGGACTGTTAGATGTCTGGATGGGACAGTTGATGGAAGCGCTCTTGGCTGGACAAGTTGATGGAGGCGCTCTCTGGTGGGAAGTTGATGGAGGCGCTCTCTGGCTGGGACACGTTGATGGAGGCGCTCTCTGGCTGGGACAGTGATGGGAGGCGCTCTCTGGCTGGGACAGGTGATGAGGACGCTCTCTGGCTGGGACAGGTGATGGAGGCGTTTCTCTGGCTGGGACAGGTGAATGGAGGCGCTCTATGGCTGGGCGAAAGGTGATGGAGGCGCTCTCTGGCTGGGACAGTTGATGGAGGCACTCAAGGTGAGTAAATTATTATTTTTTTTAAATCTGCATCTTTATTGGAAGAGATGTATAAGACAGGTGTATGAGACAGAGTCTGCCTGGAATGCAGAGTCTGCTGTGTAGTGTCTGTTTTTTTGTTTTTTTTTTCAGGGGACTTGCTGCGGCGGGAGGAATTTGCAGGCTTTAGGATTAGAGACCAGGCACTATGTTAACGGGGTGGCGATTTTAGGTGTTAACCCCCGGCCCAGGCTGTGCTGGGAGTCCCAGACTGAAATGTGGATGTGCTCCCAAAGGGACAAGAAATTCAGACCCTTAAAGAAGGCACAAGGCACCCGGGGTTTTTCCAAAGTTGGTGGGGGACGGGCCGTAAAGTTTGTAGCAGGAGGCAAGACTGTGATGGGACCAAACAGCTTCGGGCAGTTTTCCCAGCTGGGCTCAGGTCAGAGTGTTAGGTGGAAAGGTGTTTGAAAGGAAAGGGATTAGTGCAGCCCACTTTCCTTTTCCCCAGGGCCGGATAGAATTTTTAAGCTCCAAAAAAGGGTTCTGTGTAAGTGCTGCAGGCACCGAGGGGGGGGTGCAGATCCCCAAAAGATGGGGTTTTAACCTTGGGGCTGAAATTGGGACGGGTGGGGGACCGCAGATACAGGGCAGTGGTTCTTTAGTTTGTACGGGTGTATTTGGGTTCTTTGGGGGGCTAAAAAAACTTTCCCCTCAGGAGTTCGGGCAACAGATTCGGGAAAAACCCAAAGCAGGGTGGAGGGGCGGGGTTTGGGGGTTTTAATTGAGCAGAGATGAGGAGTTTTCCCGCAGTTTCGTATTCAGCATCATGTGAACAGACCCGATTTTAAAAGGGTTTCGTCACCCGGTACAGACCAAGTGGCCCCAAAACCCCAAATTTTTTACCTTTTACTGGGAAAAAGGGAATAAAAGGTGAAGACCCTTTTTTTTACAGGAGGCCCAGCCCCAAAAACGGGTAAAAACAATTGCGGCAATGAAAAAAAAAACGAAAAGGAAAAAAAGAAGAGAATTTTTAAATTGGGTATTTTAATATATTTTCCCAGGCATTAACAAAAGGGCACAATATGATGTTTTAAAAATAAAGGTTTGAATTTTTTTTTTCCCCAGAATAAAACCCCGCTTTTTAAATTTTTTGAGACAGATTTTTTATGGGTTTTTTGTGGGGAAAGGGTTAGTTTAAGAATGCAGTTTGGAATTTGCCGAAAGGAAAAATGACACTTTGGGGTAAATTTTTGGGAGAAGAGTAAAATTGATCCTAAATTTTTCTAGTGCAGCATTGGAAACACCAACATCTAGTGATTTAGGAATTTGGTTAGGAAGGGGGCGCCTAGGAAAACCCGGGACATACACCCAAACCCTAACAAAAAAAGGAAAGGGGGGGCACTGGAGAGTTGCAAAAGGGGCGACAGTATAATCGTGAAAAAAGCGGGGCAAGGGGGGAAGAAATGTCATAATGGATAAGGCTAAATTTAAGGAAGAGGCAAACTAGGCGTTTGGGGGATAAAGTTTTATTTTAAAATATCCAGAAGGAAACCCCAATTTTAGATCAAAAATCAAATTTGGGTATGTTAATAAGGAGGGGGGGGGGGGGGGGTGGAGGGAATCATTTTCACCCAAAATTTGGAAAAAATGTTAAGGGTTGAACACCTAGAGTCCCGTTGTTTTTTTTTTGTGCCCCGGGTAACTAAAAACTCGATCGAAAAATCCCCGGGGGACCTATTGTTTTCCCGGGATGGAAACGTATTTCAACCCATTGCAACATTGTTTAAGGGTTTTTTCCAAAAATGTGTAAAGGAGCTAAACCCGTGTTGAAGAAAAACTAAAGGGCTTTTTTCAAAAATTGGAAAGGGGTTGATATCCATTTATGTTACGTTCCTATGCACCCTCGGCGTCAAAAGCCTGTAAGAAAATTTCTCATGAAGGGAAAGGGGGACAGGCCATTAGACAGAAACTAAATTTAAAATTTTTAGCTTTAAAAATTTTAAAATTTTTGGGTTTTTTGCTACAGCTATTGGAGACGATATTTCCAAAAAATTTTTTTAGATTTGGGGGGAAGATTTCTTTTTGCAGCGGCCCCAAAGGATGGCGTTTGGGTCTCCCGGGGCCCCTGTCTAGCCAACATCTTTATGGGAAGGGATTCGAGACGGGGCAGTCATCCCTAGTGGAGTGGTAGCCCTTTTTTGGGGAAAATCTGGCTCCGCTTTGTGGATGACGTGTTTTTCTATGGAAGGGCCCTTTAGAATGGTTGGAAGAGTTGGTTAGGTTTTTTTAACAGCAGGCTTTTCTTATTCAATTTTCCTTACTAAGGGGTCCGTATAGGAAACAGTTTTCTGGAGTAAAGGTTTCAAAGGAAAAAAGCAGAATTGCATAAAACCTTTTTTATCCTAAGGGAAATGGTGCCAAAATTTGCTGCACAATTCAAGCCAACATGCTTTGAATTTTTTAAAGCCATCCCTTTAAAGGGCCCAAATTTTTGCGTTGAAACGTATTTTTTTCAACGATAGTGAATACCCAAAAGCTAAAAAAAAAAAATTGGGTTTTAAGAAAAAGTTTGTGGAAAGGGGGTACAAGCGAAATTACTATTTTTGGGAAATTTCGGCAATGTTTTTGGGGACAGTGAAACTTTGGAGGGGATTTCCCGGAGGAAAAGGGGATTAAAAGAAAGATTTTTTTTTTTGGGTTTTCCCTTGCCTTCGATTGGCCATCAAATTTGGGTTTCACTAAAACCATACGAAATTTTATTGGTACATCATGCTTTTGCCCAGTTTTTGGTCATTATTTTGGATTATCCCGGGTTTTATTTATCGGGGGCTAACATTGGGAATTTTATCCCTCGTAGGTTTTAATAAGAAAAAACGCGCCAACTTTTTTTGGCCACGGGGGGCAATTTTGGGGGCCTACTTTGCCTTTTGGGGCCCTTGCCCTTTTGGGGAATTTTTTAAATGCACCAATTTTGGAACGTAAGGGGGAGGGGGGGCCCTTTTTTCCTTTCCCTTTTTCCCCCACCCCCAAAAAAAACGTCATTATCCCTTTTAAAATTCCCTTTGGGGGGGAAAAAGGGATATTTTGGGCCCCAGACATTAGGATGATATGGGTCAGGATCAATGAGCCCCAAATCAAAAATCGTCTTTTTGAAAAAGAAAATAGACAGAAAGGGGTGGAAATAGAGAGAGGGGGCCCCTTAAATATAGGGAAATTATCGTAGAAAGGACATTTCTATGAGATTGGCATCAAAGGGGATTTTTTTCGAGGTGCTTATTGGGGGAAGTCCCGGGCCCGGGATCAAGAACAAATTAATTTTGAGATTGCTTGGGGGAAGGGAGGTATACTTGGTTTCTAGTTTACAAATTTTTGTCCCTAAAGGACTCGGTTGGGGAAAAATTCCCAATGGGGGGTTTTAAATTTTAAATTCAACCCCAGGCAGCAAAGGACCAAGTTCCATAGGGGGGGATCGAGGTTTGATTTTAGTTTAGTAAATTTTCATGTATGGTTTAGCATTAAAAAAAGTTTGGGGTAAAATTGAAAAGGGAATAATTAGAAAAAAATTTTAAGTGGAAATTTTGTTTTTTTCTAGCCTCAATTTAGGAAAAGCTTTAATTTATTATGTTTTTAATGTGTCGTATGTACATGTTTTGTATAAGTTTTAGCATAGGACTTGATTAGTAACAATATATAAGGAGATCAGTAGCGACTTACCTAACGCTCGAGAAAGGGGGCGTGTCCCCCGAAACGTTGCGTGACCGCGTCAGAGGCGCGAAGGGAATCAGCAGCCAGCTGTTGGCAGGTCAGCTCTGAGGAACACTGAGCACGAGATGTCGGCGTCTGTGTGATTAAGCTTGGACTGTGGGACTTTACCTCGGATTGCAGGTTTTTTTTATATACATGTTACTAAGACTTTTTAAAATGTTGCAAAAGGACACTACGGGTGTTATTGCTGAAATAGATGTGCAATAAAGGTTATTGGATAAAGTATCCTGTGATCAGACGACATAATTCAAAGACGTTACTTGAGTATATAGCAGGTGGGGACCTGCATATGCCGCTGCAAAACTGCAATCACTGTTAAGCCTAAGATAATTTGAAAGCTTATTTCTTTCTGCGCATGCGCGGCTCTGAACAGGAAGTGCAGTGATGCCAAAGTTCCGGACATGCGCAGTGGGCGGCCGGGAACGCCGAGGGCGGACACACACATATGAATTGGCTATAATTTGGTTATGCCTACCTTATTAGTATTTATCTTAAATGTGATGCATCTAAGTACACCTTAATGTATAAGAAGGATCTCTGAACGAATACATTTTTGAAGAAGGTTGTTTTGTCCCAAAGATAAGTCCATGATGAATCCTATTCATATTTAGCGGGGGGGAAATGCGTAGGACATAGACTGGGACAATATATATCCTGACAAATTGCTTTGAGGTACTTTACTGGGACCTTGATAGTGCATCAGTATTTTGAGATATCTTTGTATAGTTATTTAGGTATTAATTAATATTTCTTTGTGACATTTGGGGTATTTAGTAAAACTGTAGTAGTTTAGATATAATTTTGGTTAGTGTATCTTGCTAGGATCTTGGCGGGGTCGTCCTTATCGGGACGGTCGCTCCGCGTCTGTATAGGTAGGCTTAGTAATTAGATATATGTAAGTTTTATCTCGTGGTATATTTTAGCGTAATATTAATAAAGGTTAGTTTTTTTTTATAGATAAGTAGACAACTTTTTGTAGCTTTTTTGTTTACAAATATGAATATGTAAGAATTTTTTATGATAGGAGGAGCTCATTTTACTCCATGTTTGCATATATTAAGTTTTTCCATGCGGTTTATTCACTTAGCCTTCATATATTATGAATTATATATGATACACTATTGTTCACTTTTTGTACACGTTAATTTGTGCTTTTGATTTCACTATAGATGTTTGTATTAACACTTCAGATGTTTGCTATAAATATTTTATGCACATTGTTTATATGCATTTTTGCACTATATTATACACTGATTATGTAAATGTTGGATTGAATATTCATGAGCACTTTCATATATATATGCATTGTTATCCACCCATTATTTGCTTGAAAAAGGCTCTTGTGTGAGCCGAAACGTCGCCTGACATGGAATAAAGCACTATCTTGTTTTTTGAACTAATTTTCCGTGAGTGCAGCGGGTTTTCCTTTTTATTTGCATTTGTCCGTGACGTGGACATTTCTGCTTGCACCCGACAATTATATCTATATAGTGGTGCTGTCTTTTTCCATTATATATATATATATATATATATATATATATATATATATATTATGAATTTTATATAAAATCTGTTATCTCCTATAAAATGTATTTAAAATGGGTGTCTCACTACACTGATTCCTCTTAACTCAGTCCCGTTTTCTTGGTTTCACTTTGAATTCAGGGGCGTGTTTACTGCCTTCCACTAGGCTGCAGTAGAAGCCAGGTCTGTAGCTATGGCAACCAGTGCTGGCAGCCTATCAGGAGGAAACAAACAGATCTGTAGCTATAGTGACCTGAGTAGCTGATGCAGCCCATACAAGAGGGGATATTTAGGAATAGGTAGGACGCTGTTAATGGACATATATGGCAAACTGACTTGTTTTTGTAAGATCTTTAACATAAAAAGCAATCCTTGTAGTGAGACAACCCCTTTTAAGATTTATGTAATGTAAAATTAATTTAAAATTAAATAACATCTTCCATAAATCCCGTTCTCAATCTTATATTTACGGAGTTAGCGTAGTGTTAACAGTGATTACAAACACTTCATAGCAGGTAGACACTAACACCTTTTATTATTTTATTTCTATTCACTGGCATGCTATTCTATGGTAGTGATCTTGCATGTTGCACCACTAGTCTCAGCAAGACCTGTGGTGTGCCGGCTATTACTGTTTGTCAAATACACGTCAGCCGTATTACTAATGTGCCAAAGTTCCATTATTAATGCACCAAACACAGACGTTGGGCACCTTGAACCTCAGGTGCCAATTAAGAGCGCACATTCACCACTTTCATGTATATTTAGGGGCATTTTACACAAGGGAAAAAAGATGCAAACAATTGTCGAGGTGCCAAGTTTCATGTCGCCCCAAGTGTTGCATTTGGTAGCTGTTCATGAGAATGTTTAATATGTGGTCCAAAATGTCATCCATGTACCTGAAGTAGGCAATAATAAGGCTGAAGAAAATAAAACCTTTTAGACTTTCCATGGATTTAAGGAGTGGTCAATTCAACACTTTGGTACATTTTTTAAAAAGGAAAGCACTGGCATGCTTAGCAGTGTAAAAAGACCTGATCGAGCATGGACAACAACCCAAGTGGCTTATCATAAAATTATTTTCTTGGTAGAGAAATACTCTTTAACGACAGCTAGTAAAGAACACTATCAAGGAGGTAGGTCATTCTAATTACATGAAGGCATTTCTTTATTATAAACTTTTGACCGCAGGTTTACCTTGATTTGCAAATCATTATAACACTTAAAGGGGCTTTATCACAAGAAAAAATCCACTGCACAGGTCCCTTGCAGCTAGCTGCAAACAGACCGTGAAGGTGAGGAGGGCGGCACTTACAGCCATCCTCTCCATTTGCTCCCATGGGAGTTACCGAATATAGTTGCGTACACACACTCGGCTAGGTTTAGGAGCTTCTATAAAAGTGAATGGAGAGGACATCTGCAAGCGCCGCCGCCTTATTCTCATGCACGGTTGGCTCGCACCTTGCGACTTGTGCAGGGCATTTTAACTCGTAGTAAAATTCTCTTTTCAGAATACAAAGGCCAGATCATACTTTACTAGAAAACTTGTGGACAAGCCACCAATTTCTGAAACCAGAATGATGGGAAGTAAACATTATGAAGGCGTTATGGTAGGGCTAATAATCCAATGCATATTATCTGTCAAACATGGAGATTGCAGTGTTCAGGCACATGTATGGCCGACAATAAAAGTGGGTAGCTGGTGTTAATTGATGATACAAATTGTTTGTAGCAGAATACATTTTATAGTGTAGAGTTATACCGTCTGCTGAGATTCAATGACATTCTGCTAATATATTAGGCTAGAGCTTCATGGTATAGATGGAGGATGACATAAAATATAACACAAAAACAACCCAAAGAGCTTCTTGGGGCAAATAAACTGAATATTATTCAGTAACTGAGTCTATCTGTTTAGTAGGTAATGATTTTGATCAGCCAGGTTAAAGTGACTAAAGAGAATAATAGAAGCAGAAAGACCAACAGACAAGCAGCATATAACAGTAGCAGTTGTAAAGGCCTCTCAAAGCATGTTTGGGAGCAAACTCGGAAGTTTTTGTTGCCTATGAATTCCAAACATCAGACAGACATGGACTGCACGATATTTGCATCTAGGTGTTGCAAATAGTCCCTAAGGGTATGTTCACATGATGTATAGTGGCGCATACTGTGCAGGTCGCTATATAACTGCTACTTTAGAAGTATGTGCTGGCTAGCGTGTACTTCTAAAGCGCTTCAGTCAGCCCCCATGCACTTCCAGTTTTCCCAGTGCGTAATTGCCGGCAAAAAGTGACTTCTCACTTCTTTCTGCTGGCGCACAGTATGCTCTGGGGAAGACGGCAGGTAAAGATAGCACTCATTGAGAGCTATGATTTACCATACTTGCTGGGCGTATTGCAGCGCGGGTATGCCCTCAAATATGATATGTGAACATACCCATGTATGTATAATTATTTTTCCCAATTACTTTTTAGCTTGTGAAAAAGTTTAAAATGACTGTAATGTTTAATACACTATCTTTGTTAGACCTCTTGATTTAACCCGAAGTCTGCACTTCCTACACATTTTGATGGCTTGTGGTTCAATCCATTCTAGTGATTTACAGAAGCTAAATTCTAAAACTTCTGGGCCCAACTGTAAATACTGTATGTCCTCTTTAGGTAGTTGGATATTTACATGCACCAGTTTAAGTGAATATGGGTGTGACTTGGGGACCACAACTAATGTGGCTAATGATCTAGCTGATATTTAAGCACCGCTTCTATAATCCTTTGTTTGGGCACTATACAGAATGAAATACAGTTTCCAAATCATAACTAGTATGGATTATGGGTTGTTAACGTTGCATTAATATTCACATAGTGTATCTTAACAACCAAGCAGTTGACCTTCCACATTATGTATGCATCAAGCGTTTTCCTATCCATTCTCTGAATATACAGTCAAGTTACATTATGGCTAGCAGCTAGCTTCCAGAGTAACCGTAGTGGGCAGAATGGACAGCTACACTGGCTAAGTTACTCGGTAAAGTCTTATTTGGTTGTCGCTGGTATCTGGAGCTATGCTGACTGCATTCCACAGCTGCTGGAGGGGGGGAAAGATCCATAGGCTCTGTTCACACGGCTTAAACTGGGACGTACTGCGCTAAATACGGGGCGAGATACGTCCCAGTCATTACGGTAATCCACAGTTCTCATAGAGAATTATAGATTACATCTCCTCTCCCTGCTCGCACAATACGATGAGCGGGGAGATAAGTGACGTCAATTATTCACGGCGTATATGCGCCGTGAATAATAAATGTCTATGGGGCCGGCGGGCTTCCGGGCCCCCACTCCTGAGCTCACGGCATAATTGTGGGCAAAAGACGTCTTGCAATTATTGCCGTGAACACAGCCATAGAGCTAACATGACTATCATGGTGGTCCCACGGATGCTAATTTGTGCTAAAGTCTGGGAAATAAAGAGACCAGACTAGTACTTGGAAGTCTTGCTCATACTCTTCCAACCAATGTCGGACATTTCTTGCAGTTTGACATGTTTCATTGTCTTGCTGGAGGATTTCATCTGCCCAGGGAAGACAGTGATCATGTATGGATGAATGTGATTTGCAATGATGGATTCATACCCAAATGAGTTGTGTATCTCCCCATTGAGGAGCGAGCTTAGCGATGCTATGAAAACATTCCTGGACCATAATGCCACCATCATCGGCTTGCGTTCTTCCAGAAATGTTTGCAGGGAATGTGTTCTGTTTCTTGTCTGATGCCAACGTCCATCTGATGAAGCAGAAAACATGACTCTTTGGAAAAGGCAACCTTTGCTAATCAGTGGAGGTCCAATTCAGATACTTCTGTGAAAATGTAAGCCTTTTCTGCCCATGCAAAACCCCGTGTTTAAAGGGGTTGTCTCGCTACAATGATTGAGTTTTAATTAAAAGATCTTTAATAAGTAAGCAGCTTTGCAATATTTGTTCATTACAAATGTCCTACTGATTTTGAGTTAGCCCTGTTAGTAGTAGTACATCAGCTTCTCAAATCTATAGCAGCAGACCTGTTGATCCTTATCTCACTGGCTGTCAGGTCTGTATGACTCATCAGCCCCTGAATACAGGTCAGAGCAGAGAGCCCCTCCCACACAGAATGCTTTTGTAGTGGAGGGAGGGGGAAGGCTCTGGCTTCTGTGTCTGTGCTGCCTAGATTAACCCTGTGTGTGCCTGCTTTCTCTTGTTCTCTACACAGATTGAAAAGAGCAGAGGTGAGGCTGACAGCAGTGACCCTGTGTGTTACTATAATCATGATGTGTCTGTGGAACTGTGACTATACAGATCAGGGGGCATGTGAATGCTTCATACTCTGCTGTACTAGTGACACATCCTGAGTATAGTAACACTTCACAGCTGCCCTGTGTCTGTTCTGACAGGGTCTGTTTGTTGCTGGAGATGTGCAGATTTGTATGCTGAGCAGGGGGTATAGGAACACTTACATCCCTCCTGCTCTGCTATTAGTATACACGGCTTCAAAGACCTCTGGCTCCACACTCATAGATCAGCCCTCTCCTGTCTCCGTGGAGCTAACAATACAGCTGATCCAGGAGCCTGCAACAGACCTAGGCAGGCACACACAGGGTTAACTCTGGCAGCAAACCCAACCCCCCTCCCCCCAACCCCACCTCTGCTGTATAGAAGTTACTGCAGTCTGAGGAGGAGAGCTGTCTGTGTGCTGAGGGGAGGGGGAAAGAGGGAGGAGAAGAGGCAGACAAGAAGCACGCCCCTGAATTCAAAAATCCTATGCTGCCTGATACACTGAGGTAGGCTGAAAGCTTGTAATGAGACAACTCCTTTAATATGGTTTGCTAAACTGTTACTGTACACATGTCTGGTAGCCCCCTGGTTAATTTTGGTGGTAAACTGCTCAACTATAGTTTCCTCTTGCTCTTGGCACTGGATTGAATAAACTGTAAGTGCTGCGGAATATGTTGGCGCTATATAAATAAAGATTATAAACTGTACCAATTTAATATATGTTTTGGGAGTGTGAGTTGGTCCATTTTAGAACGACTCGGATGCAACCAAAATGGACTCCACTATATTTACTATTTTGCCATAGGCAAACTTACTCTATCAGTTCTCTATCTATTAAACACTAAAACGTAACTTTTATTATGTATAACTCTTAACCTCTATACACACTATTTAAAAACCTGATTTCCAACCTCCCCATTTAACCCTTTCTACTTCTGAAAGAAGGAATAGCTCCTTTTCTATTATCAAGTCTGGTGGAGCACCACCCATTAACAGGAAAGCCTTATATATACAGCAATTTACTAACTCCAGTAAGGGATCCCAAGCCTCCTACTTGGGCAGTCGTCCCTAATCTAATGGACACAAAACACATAAGGCCCCTTTGTGACAGCCTCTGCAGCGGGTGACACTTGTAGCCAGAGGTGAGAAATCACAATTTAAAACGTCATGCCTGACCTCCCCAACAGGTTTCACCAGCTAGCCTGGCTTCATCAGGGGTTAGAGGTCCGGTCTACGTTTTAGTGTTTTATAGATAGAGAACTGATAGTTTAAGTTTGCCTATGGCAAAATAGTAAATATAGTGATCAAAAGTCACTCTGTTCTCTTGCGAGATTCTCATTTTTTTGGAGACTATTTGACAAAATGTACTCCGACTCCACAGCCCTGGTTGCCACTGGTGTAATAACCTGCAGCTGAATCCTTCAAAGAGCACATATTTGAATATAAAATTGTAACCTGTTTTTGAATTGGAATCAGACTTATTAAATGGTTGTGCTTTAGCTATTGCAATATAATTATATAACCTAAAATTATTTAACTGTTTGGTGTTTTTTTTTTTTTTTTTTTTTTACACTCAAGAATGTATCCACGGTGGCTGCTAATTTGTCCTCGTCAATGGCAGTTTTGCTGAGTGGACCCTTCCTGAATCAGGATGTTGATGTCAGTAATGTAAGTAAAACATTTTCTTCTCAGTGTAGTAGTATGCATAAAATGCAGATTGTTTTCCGTTTTTACTTTAAGGGGTGTTCCCATCTCACACTTTCATGGCTTATCAATAGGATATGCTATCACAGTATGATAGGTGCAGGACCCAACTTTGGGCTTGTAGTAGAAAGTAATTGAACGGAATGAAAACTGTATAATCTAGCATGTGAAATGGTACACTGTTAAGAAGTCATACCTTTATTGAATCTTGATTTTAAAATGGTAGCAAAAAAAGTCCATCTGACCTGTTTCAAGCTTCTGGAGATCTTGCCCATTTCTGGGACCTGCACCTATTTTGGGAATGGGCCCCTGAAAGTCTCTGTACAGAACGGAATTGGTCACCCTGGCACACAACTCTCCTTTGTGTTTTATGTACAGCTGGAAGATGGTCGCACCCGTCACGCTTTGATGGCATATCCTGCTGATCTGCCATCCAAGTCTTATGTGGGAACACCAATTTAACTTCTTGAAGGCTATCCTTGCCTTGAGCAGTAGCCACTTCATGATGGGCATATTCCTGTTGATCACATGTCCCAATGTTATCATGAGTTTGGCAATAGCTGAAATAACATACAACTTAGACTTACTCTAATGACAGAGATGAGGAAAATCTTCTGATATTTAAACCCTTTGTATGTTTTAATACTGCTTGCAGTAAACCGAAGGAGAAGCTGAGTAAGGGAACCATACCACCCACTCTAAACTTGTGAAGACCGATAGCCCATGGTCCTTTAAAGGCTTTCTGGCTATAGTGCATGTTAAATTTGAACAACTGACTGTACTGCTAGTATACAGGCTGTTGTACTGACATAAATATATGCTATGCTGTTACATAAAATGATAGACATATTTGGTATCTCTTTCACCATGTCAATCAATAACCTTTTATAATCATTGTAATGACTTGCGTATGGCATAAAAATTTTAAAGGGGCCTGTACATTCATGGGATCCTGAACCCGAGGCTTTTTAGCAGCCTGTTTTTGTGTGTGCCCTTACTTTTATTATTCCAAGCTCTGTGGGCATTCACAGGACTTCCATCAGGTCTCTGACACTTTCTGCATTCCATTTGATACTAGGAATGCCTGGGCTATATTCATGGGCTTTTAAAAATGTGCATCCTGAGTCTGTGTATATGTTTACAGTCTTACCCTCAGCCACTTTACATTCCTATTTGAGTGCCTTTGACTCTGCCTCCTGTGCAGACAGGTTAGTTGAGAGTGGTTCAGCTTTTATTACCTCATGTTGCCACATTTGTGGTACCTGCCGTCCTCCTGGTACCTAGATCCAACAACAAAAAACTAAAAATATGGATTACTGATTGGGGAATCTTTCACTTGGTCAAATCCTATTGTTTGTTGTCCCATTAGGGCCATACAGTCATATTCTTCTTTCTATATCTCCTCTCTATCCTCCACTTACTCCCTCTTTGGAGCTATATCTAGGGATGATAGGATGGCAAGGTTTTACACTGGGTCAGTGTGACATTTGGGGATATCGACACTAATAGGCCATGGAGATGCTATGGTTGCACTTGAGAGAGAATAACATGAACATTGTGCGGTGTGTATTGTGATGGGGGTAATCTAGCACATTTTCTGAGGCTTTGTGTGTACTGCAGTGACTACCTGTATGCACATGGGGAGCTGCACTTACCATTAAATCTAATTTGGCTGAGTAATATGCTATTGGTCTAATCAGAATGGCTTGTCATAGTCCGGTATGCCCAGATCCGATGCAGAGGAGATACGTGATTTCAGGGTCTGAAAATTAAGTGCTTCTTCTGTTAGTGCAAATGGTTGCAAAGTCAAGCACTCATACAGAGGCTGGATGAGCAGACAGGCTGATTACAGTATATCAGGGCCAGGAATGTCCTGAGCTGGGCCAGATTCCTGGTGGGGACCAGTTCTTGTATGGTCTATGCCAGTGTTCCCCAACTCCAGTCCTCAAGGCCCACCAGCAGGTCATGTTTTCAGGATATCCCACAGAATGCACTGACAATAATTAAGTCACTTGTGCAGCATAATTAAATCACCTGTGTACTGCTAAGGGAAGACAGAAAACATGACCTGTTGGGGGGCCTTGAGGACTGGAGTTGGGGACCCCTGGTCTATGCTATGTGAGATGTCTGACACCAGCTGAGAAACAGTGTTATAGGAAGGTTACCTTTGTCTGGACAAACATTAGCTTGTTTTTTGAGGCTTTGCACCCTTGTCCTACATATTAGCTGAGGGAGATTGTAGCCTCTTCTTCGCACTCTTCCTCTGTCTGAACAGCTGAGTCAGTAGCCTACAGTAACAGCACGGTCTGTGGGTCAGGTGGTGTCAACTGTTGCAGCACTGAGGAAACGGCTGGCGTGTATTGTGTCTGTGAGTTTTGTGCCACCTGTGGCAACACAGTCCATGTGTTTTGCTTCTCTCTAAAAATGAATGCAAAAAAGCATTTGCAAATCTTAGGTCTGATGGTACACTCAAGAAAGCATTTTCTAGGTCCACTACTGAGAAGTGAATTGCCTTACTGGGAGCTTCAGCAAGTAAGGTGTATGGGTTGCGTACAACTGGAGTGAGCAATCGCATTTACAGCCCTAAATCCGATATGTGATGGGTTCCTGGCACCCCCTTCTTCACTTTGGTTTTATGGGTTGTTACATGTGGAGGCAGTGGCTTTTAGAGTCCCTGCTTTTATCAACTCTGTAATTGTCTGACCAATGGCTACTTTCTGTGTTGGGCTAAGGGGCACTGTGCTATGTGTGATAGGGTGACACCTGGTTTGGTTTGCACATTTGCAGGGAACATTCTTAACAGGCTTATGTCAGTCTTGCTAGTTGATCAGAGTTAGTCGGGCAATGCTTCAAGTAAAGTGAGGCTGGGTACTGTTAGTATGTGGTCTGTATGCAAGCAATTCAGAAAGACACAGACATTATAATAATAATAATCTTTATTTATATAGCGCCAACATATTCCGCAGCACTTTACAATATAGAAGGAATAAGCACAGACAAACCAGATATTACATTATAAAAAAGCTACTGACAAATGAGACACAAGGTGTGAGGGCCCTGCTCTCAAGAGCTTACAATCTATTAGGGTGTATGGGTGAAACAAAGGCTGACAAGTGCTTGGTTTTACAATGGACCAGCCATGTTAAATAAATATGGGGTAGTATACATAAAATGCGGATGAACCTGCCATCCCAACCATTACATCTATATACAGATAAGTGCCTGTGGGTGCCAAAGTGCAGGAAGTGACGAATCTGTGACAGAATTTGGGGGGTTGACAATTAGGGTTTTTGATAGGCTTGTCTAAGAAGATGAGTTTTCAGAGCGCACTTAAAACTGTGAGGGTTGTCAGTGTGCCTGATCACATGGGGTAACATGTTCCAGAGAACTGGTGCAATACGTGCAAAATCTTGGAGACGGGCATGGGAGGTTCAGATGAGTGAGGTGTGTAGTCTTAGATCAGTAGCAGAGCGGAGAGAGCGGGTAGGGTGATAGACAGAGATAAGGGAGGAGATGTATGGGGGTGCAGCGCTGTGGAGAGCCTTATGTGTGAGAGTGATGAGTTAATGTTGTATTCTGTACTGAATAGGCAGCCAGTGCAGAGACTGACACAGGGTAGAGGCATCAGTATAGCGGCTGGAAAGAAAGACAAGCCTGGCTGCTGCATTCAGGACAGATTGGAGAGGGGATAGTTTACAGAGAGGAAGACCAACAAGTAGGGAGTTACAGTAGTCAAGACGAGAATGAATAAGAGTAACAATGAGAGTTTGAGCTGTTTCCACAGTGAGAAATGGACGGATTCTGGAGATGTTCTTGAGGTGCAGGTGACAAGAGCGGGCAAGGGATTTGATATAGGGGGTGAAGGTCAGATCAGAGCGGGCCTGCTGCCTAGGAGTTATGGTGGTGCCACACACTGAGAGAGAAAGAGCAGTTGAGGTCGGTTAGTAGATGGTGGGATGACTAGAAGTTTAGTTTTAGTGAGGTTTAGTTGGAGATAGAGAGGACATGATGTCAGAGACAGCGGACAGACAGTCACGGGTGTTTTGTAGCAAGGCAGGAGTGATGTCTGGGGAGGAAGTGTATAATTGAGTGTCATCAGCGTAGAGATGGTACCGGAAGCCAAATCTGCTGATGGTTTGTCCAATGGGGGCTGTGTAGAGTGAAAAGAGGAGCGGACCAAGAACGGATCCCTGAGGAACCCCCGACAGCAAGAGGGAGAGGAGAGGAGGTAGAACCGGAAAATGAGACACTGAAGGAGCGGTCAGAGAGGTAGGAAGTAGAGAGCGGTGTCCTGGATACCGATGGCGCGGAGCATGCTGAGGAGATGGTGGTGATCCACAGTGTCAAACGCTGCAGAGAGATCCAAGAGAAGCAACAATGAGTAGTTACCCTGAGATTTTGCGGTCAGGAGATCATTTGAAACTTTAGAAAGAGCAGTTTCCGTGGAGTGTAGGGTGTGGAAACCGGATTGCAGAGGGTCTAGAAGAGAGTTAGCAGAGAGATAGCGGATCAGGCGAGAGTAGACCAAGCGTTCCAGGAGTTTGGAGATGAAGGGCAGCTTAGAGACTGGTCGGTAGTTGGCGGCGCAGGAGGGGTCCAGTTCAGGCTGCACATCTGTTTCTCTGTCAAGCCTGGTGTTAATGTGCCTTTTTCATGACTTGTCCACTAGGTCTGGCTCACAAGGCACTTCAACACCCTAAGGCTATATTCACACGGCTTATTTGGGGACGGATTTTAGGGCTGAAATCCGTCCCAGTCATTGCGGTAATCCACAGTTCTCACAGAGAACTATGGATTCCGTCAATTATTCACGGCGGGATACGCGCCGTGGATAATGAATGTCTATGACGCTGGTGAGCTGCCGCCCTGCTGCCGAGCACACGGCGTAATTGTGGGCGAAATCCGTTCCGCAATTACGCCGTGAATAAGCCGTGTGAACATGGTCTAATGGTTCAAGCCACTAGACCCTATGGTGTCATCACACCTATCTAGTTCCTCTTTCCTCATACAAAAGCCAACCATCCTATCCTTTTGGTACAACTAAGTCACATGGGCTTTCTGGGATCCCTTTTTCTTGTCGATCTCATCATCTTCCACAATAACCACATAATAAACAGAGAAGGATGCAAATTGAAATCACTATGCTGTCAATGTCCGTTCTGCTAATTTCTGGCGACATTCAGTCTCTCCTTCAGGAATTTCTCCACACACAATCTCTCTTTTTATTACCAATACATTCGGGATATGCCTTTACTGTGGTCACTTCACACTGTACTTGCTCCTCATCTTCAAAAGTCACTGCCAACACTATATTTCACCAGGTTTCTTTCAGACCACTCTTCACACAATAAGTTTGTGATGTATTCAGAATAAAGTCTTTTTTGGCACCCTTCTTCAAAGGAAGGTTTCACAGGTTGACTCCTCAATCAAGAACTTCTGATTTGTCTCTCGTTTTCATCCGTGTGATTAGTCAATTCATACACTCCCTTTCAGACACTCTATGTCTTCTATTTCACAACCATTCAGCATACGATCTCTCTTCTAGCAGTGTTTATGTATTCGAACACAATCGCATTTATTTATTTATTTTTTTATTATGAAGGTTCATGGATCAGACACATGACTATATTCTATAATCCCAACTCAACTGAACCAGGAAAGCGTAACAGGGAGGGATAGAATTTATAATGCAAGTATGGTTCTTACTTCATGCAGCTGCTTATTTGCTGTACATCCGAGTGACCACTATCCTTTGGTTGACTGGGATCTTCCGTTCGGCCAAGTCACTGTACGGTGTGGCAACATTGTAGTCTCAATATTCAATTTCAGAGGTGATTTGGTTGCCAAATTAGGAAAGAAGTTGATAAACGAGCGCTCTGAGAATCAGACTGACAGAAACAAATGATGTGTCTATCTTAGAATGACTTCTGCTTTGTTAGCGTGTCCCAGTTTATATAGGTTTTTACACAGGCAAAAGTCGATAGTTATATTCAGAAGTGCAGGTAAGTTAATTCAGCAAACACCTCTTCTGTTGACCATTTCCTGATCAGGATCTCCTGACAAACAGAAAATCCATTTTGCAAACTTGGCAAAATATCTATAAAGTTAAACTTTGGACGTCAACACATTTCTTGTGACCTACAATTTTTCACAAAAGTGAGTACATCCCTCACATATTTGTATCTTTTATATTATATCTTTTCATGGGACAACACCAAAGGTAAGACAATGTTACAATGTAAAGTAGTCGGTGTACAGCTTGTATAACCGTGTCAATTTTGTGTGCTCTCAAAGTAACTCGGCACACAGCTATCAATGTCTAAACCGCTGACGACCAAAGTGAGTACACCCTTAAGTGAAAATAGACAAATTGTGCCCAAAGTGTCAATATCTTGTGTGGCCACCATTATTTTCCAGCACTGCCTTAGCTCTTAGGTATGGAATTCACTAGAGCTTCACAAGTTGCCACTGGAAACCTCTTCAACTCCCCCATGATAACATCACAAAGCTGGTGGATGTTAGAAACCTTGCGCTCCTCCACCTTCCATTTGAGGATGCCCCACAGATGTTCAATAGGGTTTAGGTCTGGAGACACGCTTGGCCAGTCCAGCACCGTTACCCTCATTTTCTTTATCAAGGCAGTGGTAGTCTTGGAGGTGTGTTTGGGCCCTGCGGCCCAGTTTTTGAAGGGAGAGGTATCATTCTCTGCTTCAGTATGTCATGGTACATTTTGACATTCATGGCTCCCTCAATGAACTGTAGGTTCCCACAGCTTCCAGTACTCATGCAGCCCAAACGATGACACTCCCACCATCATGCTTCACTGTAGGCAAATCACACTTGTCTTTTGTTCTCCTCACCTGGTTGCCGCCACACATGCTTGACACCTTCTGAACCAAATAGGTTTATTTTGGGCTCATCAGACCATAGCACATGGTTCCAGTAATCTGCTTGTCTTCTGCAAATGATTTGCAGGCATTCTCGTGCATCATCCATAGAGGCTTCCTTCTGTGATGACAGCCATGCAGACCATTTTTATGCAATGTGCAGCCTATGGTCTGAGCATGGACAGACTGACCATCCCACCCGACCCCTTTAACTTTTGTAGCAATACTGATGGCACTTGTGTATATTTTGAAACGACAATCTCTGGATATGATGCTGAGGACATGCACTCAACTTCAGTAGTCGACTGGGACGATGCATGTACTTAAGTGGAACCTGTCTTGGTAAACCATTGTATGGTTTTGGCCACCATGCTATAGCTAAATTTCAGACTATTGGCAATCTTCTTATAGCTTAGGTCATCTTTATGTAGAGCAACAATTCTTTTTTTCAGCTCTTCAGTTCTTTGCCATGATGAACTTCCAGTGACCAGTGTGATAGAGCGATAGCACCAAATTTAACACACCTGCTCTTCATTCACACCTGAGACCTTGTAGTACTAAACAGTCAAATTACACCGTGAAAGGAATATGGCAAATTGGGCACAATTTGTCTATTTTCACTTTTGTTGTCAGCGGAGCGGTTAAGACATTGATGGCTGTGTGTTGAGTTATTTTGAGGGCACACCAAATTTACATTGTTATACAAGCTGTAATACAACATGCAATCAAGGCCAAAATTAGTCTTTCTTCTAAAGTGGTGTTCCTCAACTCCAGTCTTTGAGGAACACCAACAGATCATGTTTTCATGAATTTCTTAGTACTGCACTGGGAAAATAATTTTCTGTGAATGTTCTAGGATATTCTTAAAACATGACCTTTTGAAGGGCCTTCAGGACTAGAGTGTAGGAACACTGCTACAAAGGATTAAATGCCTCCACACACTTAACAATCTAAAATTTTCCGTTGTGGACTGTATTACAAATGTGATGTTTCTGACAAGATATTGAATTGCAATTTTTGTATTGTGCAGGTGTCTGTGAACCGAAGTCGCCTTTACAGATCACCATCTATGCCAGAGAAACTAGACCGGCCTATGTTAAAGAGGTCAGCAAGATCCCAATATGATGAAACTCCAGTTAGGGTAAAAAGAAGGCGCAGTACTAGCAATTCCCTTCAGCCTGAAGCAGATGAGAACAGACAAACAAGAAGTAGAGTTCGGAAATCCTGCATTCTGGAATGTGGATATATAATGTATAGTAGTATAGTTTAACTCCTCATAACAGAAAGTTGTAGATTGATAAAAATAATGGATACTTCTGAGGAGGCAGGAAACATTACATGAATAGACCCCAAACCTAACAGTGCTTCACTGATTCCCTACTGGTCTTATTTTTTTTTATTTTTTTTTTTCTCCAGAGCAACAGCATGTCGCACATCTATGTGACTGCTGCAGCAAATCACTGGCCCCTGGTCATGTCCTGTATATGTTAACATTGCACTAGTCTATACTGCTTCAGATACTTGAACACACAGCACGTCATTAGTGGAGGAGAATAGATAAACCATCAGGGATCACTGAACAGCCAGTAGAGGTGGAGGAGGAGGGAGGGGGGGGGGGTTTGAAATGGTCAGTTGTGTGTGTTTTTTTTATATTATAAAACCTTCATATTATAACAGTTTCTTTGCTTGTTTGGACATCTCCTTGTTAGAGGAGCCTTGACATCTTCTGACATGCCTGTTTTAATAAATAAATGTGTTGCCTGTGAAATAATTCTGGAGCATCTTCTCTTATAACTCGTTCATATGGCTGATTTGCAGCTCTGAATCCGCGTGGAGTCTACGTCTAAAGTCCCTGCTACTAAGCACGGATTTTGGATGTATAGTTGACGCAGAATTTCAGCCTCCAATATAGTATAATGAGGTGAGGACTTGGTGCTGAATCCACCTTAAGAATTGAAATGTCAATTCTTTTTCAGCACTGAAAAGAAATCGGTGCAGAGGAAAGTCAGCGTTGTGTGAACTGTGCCGATTTTCCTTTAGAAACCATGTAAGGTGGACTTCAGTCAGATTTGGATGCTGATTTTGTGGCAGACAGAGTGCACGTCCAGAATAGCCATGTGACCGTACCCTTATTCCTACTAAAAGATGGGTGTTCTGTTCTAGTTTTCAAAGCGGTGTATACTTGCACTTATTGACTTTCAGCACTGATTGGACACTGTCAGACTGAGCAAGAACACCCACCTGTCAGATTCTGTAATATGTTTTTGTAAGAAAAACAGTGGAGCAGCACAACACATAGGGGGACATGTCTGAAAACTGTCTTGGTCTAAGACTTTTCTTGTTGCCCATAGCAACCAATCAGGGTTCCCTTTCATTTCTTCAGAGCACTATATGAAATGAATGGGGAACGCTGATTGGTTGCTATGGGCAATAAGAAAAGTCTTAGACCAAGACAGCTTTGAGACATGTCCCCCTTAGTGATTGGAGAAGATGTTCCAGAATTATTTCACAGGAAACACAAGGATTTACTTAAAACAGCCAAATCAGGAGAATTCACAGGTCTTCTTTAAAGAGAACCTGTTACATAGATTATTCCCCCTGGCTGAGGACAGCACAATTTCGTGTCAGACATGCTGTTTCCAGTGCTGTGTCCCTTTATTCTGTAAGATGCTGTAGTATTTGAATATTTAATACTCAAATCTGCAGTTTTCAGGCAGAAAAGTCATTTGAGACTAGCCCCGCCCACCACAACTGATAAACCTATTACTTTGAATAAGTAGAAACATGAGAATAACTGTCAAATGGGCATGGCTAGCCTTTGGTGGGTGGGGCTAACACCTGCTCAAAACTACAGCATCTTGCAGAATAAGGGACACCGCGCTGGAAAGAAGCTGGTCTGACACTAGCTTGTGCTGTCCTCAGCAAGGGGGCATAGATTTATATGACAGGTTCCCTTTAAGAATTAATAACCTAATGTTAGAAAACTGTTTTAATAAAAGAAACGGGTAGTGTTTATAGTTTTTACAGAAACTAAATATTCCTCCACAAGGTTGAGTTTGCATGCTAAAGTAAACATACAATCTTGCATTGCAGTTATTCACTCCACCCTAGCATTTTCTGGTTGATACTTAATTCTGTAATCCAAGCTACATTGAAATTGCATTAATTAATAGACAAATCTGAATATAGGTAATTGTTAGTTTAGCAATCATGCTTCTTCAACAAGGCCATTGATTAACTGTATCCCTAATAGGTTAACAGCCACTATAAATCTTTTCTTATTACTACTTCTACTGTCCCCCTTTAGGTGCAGTAAATTGTCTTCACCATATACTCTTCTTGCCACAAACTGTAACTTTTTACACTTTGCATTTTAGGGCACATCTCTGAAGAAGACACTATCTCTATGTGATGTAGATATTTCAACGGCTTTGAATGAGGATTACAGTCACAGACAGCTAATTGGAGACTTTTCAAAGGTGAGATCATGTACACTATTTTTTGTAACTTTTGGATTGCATTTGGTTACACACTTACAAGTTTGTAAGGCCAAAAAAAAGCCAGACATCCATATAGTTCAGCCTATTGTGCTAAAGTGTTGATCCAGAGGAAGACCAAAACCCCCATCGGGTAGAAGCCAATTATCCTCATTTTAGGGAAAAAATTCCTTCCCTTACCATCTGGCAATCAGAATAAATCCCTGTATCAACGACCCTTCTCCAGAATCCTAGTCATTATAATTTGATATATTACGCTCTAGAAATGCATCCAGACCCTTTGGAACTCTGTTAGTGAATTTACCATGACAAGTTCATCTGGCAGAGAGTTCCACAGTCTCACTGCTCTAACAGCAAAGAATCATTTTCTATGTGTATGTAGAAACTTTCTTTTCTTTAGACATAGAGGATGCTTTCTTGGGAGAGATCTCTGTATTGACCTTTTGATATATTTATTATTTGTTATGTTACCCTGAAGCCTTCTTCCTCCAAACTAAATAACCCTAATCTTGCTAATCTTTCTGGGTACTGTAGTCCATCCAGTCCTTTTATTATTTTTGTTGCTCGCCTTTGAACCTGTTCAAGCTCTACAAGGTTTTTCCTGTGCACTGGCCCCCAAAAAAACTGCCAAAATGGTTATATTTTATTTTTTTGGGTTTTTTTGTAAACAGCAATCTAATACCTATACTTTTGGTAAAGTATCTATGTATGTGTTTGGATACCTTCCTTTTTGTGTTTCTAACTTGAATTGAAAAAACTTTGCTTGTATTTTATGTACATTTTTGCAGGGCAATTTGAAAGTTTCAACCAGTAATTCAAAATTTCTTTAAAATGCTAAAAAAGGTAGTATCATCAACTTTTATTGGCAAAAAATTTACTTTGATTTATGTCATTAAAATATTTTAAAATTGGGAGATTGAGATTTTTCACTGAATATCTTTTATAAAGTTCCTTACTCATCAGTGTTACTAGACTGTAGATAAATTCCAGGTATCGGGGCATATATATATATAAATAACCTGCCATACACCCCTCCGGCTCTCCCTCTACACCGGACGTATGCTCCAGCTTTCCCTATGCTTCCTTCTTAACAGCTTATTTTTTTTAAAGGTGTTACCATATAGCTGATTCCTATAGAGACCGGAGCCACTGTATTTTCCCTTTCTTCCCTCCCTTTTTGGCATCAGACCACAGATGTCTCCTAACAAAGGCCTGTGGCCAAAACGTTGCAATATCGACATCTTTTCCATATGTCATTTGTATCTCACTTCAATCTCGTGCACTAATCGGGATAGGTTTTTTCTGCGCGGGTTAAATTGTTTAACCTGCCCCTTTTTGGAAAAATATCCTTTACCCCAAAATCCAATGTCAGGGGTTCACTTTATTTTTATATGTATTTTTCCAAATAGGGGGGTCCAGCCCTTTAACTTCATACAAACCAAAATGGGCCACACATACCTTCTTAGTCAGATAAAGAGAGGATCACGAAAGTTTTTAAAGGGAACGGCAAGCATACTAACCCCGGAAGTAGAAAAAAGGGTAGGGGTTTCGGCTAAAGCAAGTGTGGGGTGTTGGTATTACAGATACAAACAACATAGGGGTTTGCTGGGAGAAATGAATTTAAGCTTTTCCCTTTTGGTTTTTAACCCAAACAATTGGCTTATATTAAACTGTAGTTTACAAAGTTTCCTGTAAACTACCCCAAAGAGAAAGGGCATTGCTTTAAATTTAAGTTTTTTTAAAGAAAAAGAATAAAAAAAAAATGTTTTTTTTTACCATTTAAATTTGGATCAAAAAGGGCGCTTTGTTTGAAAAAAAGCAGTTGTCCAGAAGTTTATTTGGTCCTTTTTTGGAAATTACCCCTTCGCTTACCCTTTTTTGGAAATTGATTTTTGGAAATTACATCTTTTGGGTTGTCCCAAAGGTTTTGTATTAAACCCACAAACCCATTCACACCGTAAACTATACCCTCTTTTGTTTGGGAGGAAGAGGAATTTTTATAAAAAGGAAGTTTTTGGAGAGATTTTCCTCCTTTACTGACCATCTGTACCAACTTAAACAACAAACCTTTAGAAATGGATGCGTTTTTCCTGGGGTTTGTGGGGTTTTTATGTGCTCAAATTTTTTTTCCCTTTAAATTCAAATACTGTCTGGAAAGGAGTTGCATATCTTGGGGGGATTTTTACTTTTTTTTTTTGCGGGTTTTTATGCCCTACCTACTGTGACAGGACGTCATCAGGATTTTCCTTTACAAAACCCAATGAGACTGAAAAAATTTAGATTTCCCCAATAATGATATGCTTGTGGTTTTAGATAGAGAAAAAGCCCTTTCCCCTCACCCTTGGGGTTTTTTTATTGCACAGAAAAATAACTTAACCCTCGCCCCCAAAAAGGAATTTTCTTGTGTAGATTGTTGTTTTGTTTTTTTTTTTTACTTTCCCACCCCTTCCAAAACAAAAACCTCCAACCCCCCCTCAGTTTTCTTTGGGCCATTTGAGCCCCCTTCCTGGAAAAGGGTGTCTGAAATTTGGCATATTAGCTCCTTTGTATTCAGACCTCTGCTAATTAATAAATCCATCCCTTCAGGAGCAGGGAAGTTTGTTTGAAGTAAACAGCAGTTTTTACTGGCTTTTGTTTTTAAAAAACAGATAACAAAAAAGGGCTTTTCACTGTCCAAAGTTCTGTCTGCTCCCAACCCTCTGGATAAACATGGGCTCCCAGTTATCGATAAAAAAAACCGCAGAGGGGGGGGGGGGGGGAAAGAGAAGTAAAAGGGGTTTGGGGTCATTTGGGGAAACCAAGAGAGAACAGAAGGTGAAAAAACCCACTTGGGGCTCCTTGACAAAAAAAATAAAAAACGAAATTTTAATTTGGAAAAAATTTTTAAATTTATTTTTTCCAAACCCTTTTTGAAAGCTAATCTTTGTAGCGAGAAAACCCCTTTAACTCTCCTGTTTTATGTAGTGTGAAACCAAATTAATAAGGCTTTTTCTGCTGTGTTTGGGAAAAAAAGAAGCAAAAAAACTGAAAATTGCCCTTTTTTTTGGGGCCGGATTTTTTTTTTAAATGGTTTTCCAATTTTTGCAGTATATTTTTAAAAATTTTTCCTTTATTTTTGCAGGTTGGGGATAATTTCCCCAGCAAAAAACAAATTTACGTATGTAAAACCCGCAGGGTGTTTCCTTTTGCAAGATAATTTTAAATTTTTAAAAATTTAAATATGTCAGACCTTTACAGAAGCGGTGTTGCCAATTTTTTTTTTTGCTTGAAGAATGGGAATATGAATTGTTTTGAATGTTTACCATTCTTATTTTATTTTTTTACTTGTAAATTTTTTCCCTCCTTGAGTAATTGACCTTTAGGGGAGCCCAATTGCTTTTATACTAGTCTGCAATAGTAATTATGGCTCTTCTAGTAGATCCTTCTCTAAAAAGTAGTAGTAAAATAGCAGTTCTAGGGGCCATCATTGACCTGCTTTGGACAACCTGTTATCGCATTGTTGGGGCGTCGGGGGGTATTACCTTGGAGCAAAGGGGAATTACTGAATAAAGGTTTTAAAATCCTATACAGACCCAAAAAATCAGGGTTTCTCCAAAAAGGGTTTTGAAATTTTAATAGTTTATCAAAAACGAAACAATAGCTTTTGGGGCCAAAATTACCTTCCCTTAAAGACATAATGAAAACTATAAAGTGATAACTTGGGCTATATGTCTCCATTCCCTGGAGTGCCCCAAAATTTAATCTTAAAGCACTGAAAGGCCCAAAGTGCCCCTTTACTAGCAGCTGGAAAGAGCTTGCTAACTACGTTCCCCCCCGGCTCCCTGGGGATGGCTGTTTGGGGTGTTTTCCTTTGCTTCTGATGCGACTTTTTCCGGGGTCCCCCCTTTTCCCTAAAGCTTAACAAATAAAAGGGGTGGTTTCTTTTTTATACTTTTTAGTCTGTCCAGTTTTTTTGGGTTTAAATCATGTTTTTAAAATTAAAAGACAAAATACACATTACTCCTAAACATAAAAAGTCCTAAAAATTTACTTTTAAAATTAAAATCCTCATTCCAGCCCTTTAAAGGGCGGGGTGAATCGAGTGAAAAAGGACCCAGAAAAACTTCTCGCTGCAAGAGATTTTTTTTAAATTCTGAGTTCGTCATTTTCCAATATATTTGTTCAAAAACCTCCCACTTAATTGGAAAAATTATGTTTTGCTTCATAAAAATTTAGCTAATGAGCTTTTTTCCTATTTTTTAACATTTTTTTTTTGTTGTCTTTTTTTTGTTTTTTTTATCTGGGGGAAAAAAAACCTCCCATTTCTTTGTACCTTGGGGAATTTTTGTTTTAAATTTTCAAAAAGGTCAAATTTTTAAATTTTTTTCGTGCTTTTGTAAAATATTTATAATACCACAAGGGCATTTTATTAAATGTTTATATTTTTTGAATAAAATGTATAAATAGCCCCTAATGCCCTACCCCAGGCCCCTCAAGGGATCCCAATGTTTTGGGGCCCCTTAATGATACCTTTAAACAGTTTTTTTGGAAAGACAGGCGGGGAAATTTTCCCTGTCGGGAACTTTTTCCCAAAATCTTGTTGTTTTTTTTAAGCAGTATTATTAATGAGGTCCGCTCTAATAAGTTGGTTACCAATAGTTTTACTTTTTTATATAAAAATTTTTTGGAGTTTTGCCAAATAATCTAGCCATTTTTAAAGGATCTCTTTGCAAAACCCTTCCACCATTTTTTTAATCGTTTTTTTAAAATATTTTTGAAGGCTATCTTATGTAGAAATAAATGGGAGTTTATCTTTACCTTGTTTTTAAATTTTTTTTTTCTTTCCTCAATTCTTGAAACATTTTTTTAGAAATTTCCCTCACTAAATTTTTTTAAGTTTCTTATTATACCCCTTTTTTGTAAAAATTTTGTCAATCAAAACCCAACTAGAATTTTTGAAATATTTTCATCTTTCCTTTCATTTTCCCCTTTTAAAAAGGAAAAATTTGGGACTTTTTGGGTTTGTCCCCTTGAAAAGTTTTTGCAAAAAAACCAAAATTATGGTAGTTTTTTTGGGCATCCCCCCCCAAAAAATTTGTATAAAAAAAAATTTTTAAAAACTATTGGAAACCCCAACTTATTAGAGCGGACCTCTTTAATAAAAATGCTAACAAAACAACGAGATTTGGAAATTGTTCAGACGGGTTTACTTTTCCCTGCCTGTTTGCCAACATTTGTACGGGGTATCATTAAGGGCCCAAAAATTTTTTGGCATCCATTGAGGGGCCATGGGATATAAATTAGGGCTATTTTAAAATTTTGGTTTTTCAAAAAATATAATCAAATTTAAAAAATTTCCCCTTGTTGTATTATTTATATTGGAAAAACTCACGTAAAATTAAAATTAGACTTAAGGGAAATAAATCAAAACCCCAAGGTACAAAAAAATTGGGGGGTTTTTTTTCCACCAGATAAAAAAAGACAAAAAAAAAAGACAACAAAAAAGATTTTAAAAAAAATTTGGAGAAAGCTATTAGCAAACTTTTTTATAAAGAAAAACATAATTTTTTTGCGACCTTAAGTGGCAGGGTTGTTAAACAAATATAGGGGAAGGGAAAAATCTCAGTTTTAAAAAAAAATCTCTTGCAGCGAGAAGTTTACGGTTTCTTTAACCCCGTTTCACTCGGCCTAAGGGGCCCTGAATAAAGGGAGTGTAATTTTAATGAAATTTTTATGACTTCTATTTTTTGGGAGAAATTGTGTATTTTTTTCTTTATTTAGGAAATCATGGAAAACCAAAAAGCTGGCCCAAAACCAAAATTAAAAAAGCCCACACCTTGTTTTCCCTTATGCTGAAAAGGGGGGGCCCCGGAAAAACTTTGCATCAAAAGCACATAGCACACCCCCCAAACAGCCATCAAAAGCAGCGAGGGAACGTTTTTAAGCAAGTTTCTGCCAGCTGCTTGGGTAAAGGCACTTGGACATTTCTTGCTAAAGATTACTTTGGATCTCTCCAGGTTGGAAATTTAAAACCGCAAGTTATCCCCCTTTTTTTTAGTTGCAAAAGGGCCCCTTTAAGCAAGGCAATTTTGGGCCAAATTTTGCTTTTGTACGTTGTTTTTACCCAAATTAAATTGCATACTTTTTGTGGGAATTGTTTATAGTGTCTGTTTAGGAGTTTTCCTTTCATTCAGCTTTTTGACACGAGGGGTTAAAGGGAAAAACCCCTTCAAATTATACTCCCCCTATTGCGGGTCTATTATTTTTTTTATACTATTGAGGTCAAAAACTGAATTATAAAAGTTTAAGGGAATTTTCCCAAATTGGAATGAGGCTAATCCACATCAAAGCAGCTACATTTTGCAGTCCATGTCGAAAATTCATGTGAAAGTGCAGGTTTTGGATTTCACATTGGGTGTGAACATGCCCTAAAGGCGCGTCCCCACGGCAGAGACAAATAGCCGGGGGACGGCTTTTGTCCATGGTTTGCGGAGAAAAACCCTCCCCCTTCACATTGACATGTTCATATTCCGCCCGAAAACCAGACAAACTGCCGGGCGGATAACCCATGCAGTGGGGAACGCTGCACGGATTTTCCATAGAGTGCCGTTCTAGGGCTTGACAGACTGTTAACAGACGGTTTTCAAAATCGAAAAGTCTGTAAAACCGTCCAAAAACCCTTCCTGTGGGGACAAGCCCTAACTGGTTTTATACTCTAATTATACAGTTTTTGTTTTTTTTTCAATTGTATTTTTATTTAATTATACAGTTTTATGCATTGGTATTATAAGATGTTCATTCTTTTTAACACTAGATGGCAGCCTTGATTAACGGAGAGTTCAGCAGTCTAGTTGAGAAGTGTTACATCATTGACTGCCGTTATCCATACGAGTATGAAGGGGGCCATATCAAGGTGAGGAGCTGCAACATGAGAAGCTGTTTTTCTGCAGTTGTGAATTATTGAATTATGTCTCTTTCGTATTAACATTCTGTGGGCAGTGAATCCCAGTTTTTGGTGTGAGGAAACAAAATGCATAACAAAACATTTTCTACTTTGTGCTATGCATGAAATTAAGTCTTTTTCATACATTAAGTTTATAAAGTATTGAAAGCCTGACTATTGGAGTGTCTCCACACGGCACACATGTATTGTGGAAACAAAATGCATAACATAAAAAAACATTTTCTACGTTGTGGAAGGTTCAGGTTTTGTTATTTAACACTGAAGTCAATAGAGCAGGGGTGTCAAACTCGTTTTCACCGGGGGCCACATCGGCCTCACGGCGTACCTTAAAGGGCCGACCTAATTTTAGAACTATGTAAATGTAACTTCTCCTTAACAGTTGAGAGCTATTGAGGAGTAGTTTCATTTGTACAGTATTCCTGTTACAATCAGCTCTTTGATGGTAATCAGGAAGATGGTGAGGCCCAGGGGGAGGCAGGCCAGATGGTGGAGGCCCAGAGGGGGAGGCAGGTCAGATGGTGGAGGCCCAGGGGGGGGAGGCGGGCCAGATGGTGGAGGCCCAGGGGGGGAGGCAGGCCAGATGTGAGGCCCAGGGGCGGGGAGGGGCAGGGTGGAGGCCAGAGATGGGGGCCAGATGCCGAGTGGGGCCGATGGTGGAGGCCCAGGGGGGGGAGATAGGGGGCCAGATGGTGGAGGCCCAGGGGGGGAGATAGGGGGCCCAGATGGTGGAGGCCCAGGCGGGGAGATAGGGGGCCAGATGGTGGAGGCCCAGGCGGGGGAGATAGGGGGCCAGATGTGGAGGCCCAGGGGGGGAGAGTAGGGGGGCCAGATGGTGGAGGCCAGAGGGGGGAGATAGGGGGCCATATGGTGGAGGCCCGGGGGCCCAGCAGGGTGGGGGGAGGAGATAGGGGCTAGGGATGGTCGGGGCCCAGAGGGGGGCGGGAGAAGGGGCTAGATGGTGGAGGGGGGCCCCAGGAGGGGGGGAGGATAGGGGGGGCTAGATGGTGGAGGGCCAGGGGAGGGGGAGAAGATAGGGGGCCAGATGGGTGGAGGCCAGGGGGGGGGGATAGGGGGCCAGATGGTGGAGGCCCAGGGGGGGGGAGATAAGGGGCCAGATGGGGGAAAGGCCCAGGGGGGGGAAGTAGGGGGCC
Source organism: Phyllomedusa bahiana (assembly GCA_025379985.1). Taxonomy (NCBI): domain Eukaryota; kingdom Metazoa; phylum Chordata; class Amphibia; order Anura; family Hylidae; genus Phyllomedusa; species Phyllomedusa bahiana. The sequence goes on along the minus strand of JAODAL010024169.1, from coordinate 25,286 downwards.
AGATGGTGGAGGCCCAGGGGGGGGGAGATAGGGGGGCAGATGGTGGAGGCCCAGGGGGGAGGGGGGGAGATAGGGGGAGGGGCCCAGATGGTGGAGGCCCAGGGCGGGGGAGATAGGGGGCCAGATGGTGGAGGCCCAGGGGGGGGGGAGATAGGGGCTAGATGGTGGAGGCCCAGGGGGGGGGGGAGATAGGGGGCCAGATGGGGGAGGCCCAGGGGGGGGGAGATAGGGGGCCAGATGGTGGAGGCCCAGGGGGGGGGGGGAGATAGGGGGCCCAGGATGGTGGGAGGGGCCCAGGGGGGGGAGATAGGGGGCTAGCTGGTAAGGCCCCAGTAGTAAAGTACAGGCCACTTACCAGCCTAATCGATTGGTCATCTTCTTGCCTGACAGGAAGCTCCTCTGCTCAGCGTCCTGCCAGGCCTGCAGGGGGCGGGACCGGAGCACTGAGCAGGCGGAGCTAGTCAGTCAGTGCTCTTCTCCTGTGCATTGAGCTGCCGGCCCCGCCCCCTGAGCTCACTGAGCTGTGCGCCCCTCCTGTCTCACTGAGAGAAGCAGCCGCTGAGGAGCACAGCTCAGCAACAAGTGCCGGGCCGGATAACACAAGGCAACTGGCCGGATTCGGCCCGTGGGCCTTGTGTTTGACACCCGTGCAATACAGAATGGATAGAAAAGCATGTGGAATGTCCCTAATTTCCATCTAAAGGGGCTGTCTTTGTCTGTGAGGGGTACCCTATCCAGCTAATCCGTTTTAAAGAATTTTGGGCTTTTTAAGTAGATCCACCTATTCACAAAAGAAAAAGTTAAGTTGATGGGGTATATTTATCAAGGCAGTTGTGTGAAGTATTCTGGCACAATTTGCACCAAAAATAATGGCGCACAGGCTTTACACCATATTCAGCATGTGTTTTTAGACACTTCCGCACCTTATCTGATAAAAAAACGTAGTCTATCTAGAAGGGGGTGACTTAGCATGCAACACCATGTACCAAAAAAGCGCTAAAATGTTGGCACAGTTAGTGGCATAAAGTAAGCCAACTTATAAAAAGTGTAAAGTTAGTGTTGATAAACGTGGCAAAGCTTATACCATCAAATCTATGATGAAAGTGGTGCATTTTAAGACTGGTCTACAGGGCCACATGTATGAAAACTGAATAGGTCTAAAACTCGCTTTGTTGTCCATAGCAACCAACCAGAGGGCCCCTTTAATTTCATATAGTGCTCTGAAAAAATGAGGGCCGCTCTGGTTGCTATGGGCAACAAAGTGAGTTTTAGACCTAGGTAGACCGTTTTCATACATGTGGCCCTAAGTTTACACTGTCTAAAAGTTTGACCGTATTGTCAAATTTACCCCAATCTACCTTTTAAAGTCGACAATTGAATTAAATCCAACTACTAATTTTTGTTGCGGACACAAGTGTTATATTTCAATTTTAAATCCTTGCAAAATGTAATTGATGCATCTGATCTAGAGTCTACGTTTTTGTAGAATTCATTACGGTTTTGTTATATCAGAGTGGTTTAGGCAACTGCCACTCAACACGTAGGTGTCCTGCCTGGAAGCTATAGTATGGTGGGTCGAAGAACAATATGAAATAAATAATAATGATCAATTTATTATAGTCAATAATATGTCAAAAACTTTGAATATTGGACATTAGTAAATTTTGACTAAATGAATAATTAGTATCGATTATTTCTTTAAGCTGATTTCTGTACACTGTTCATCTTTGACTACACAAGTCTATTCACTATTGTATTGCGACATTGTATCGAGCAGGCACCTGATGTTCCAAGGCCTCATATGCTTTTCTAAGACTGTATATTCGCTCTGAGTCTTTTAATACGTATTTAACAATGTTCCTGTGTGATTACATTGATTTAAATGTAAAACATCAGACGATGTGTGTGTTACCATACGTTTTTGTAATGCATTTAACAGATCCATTCAAAGAATTGACATGTTGTATTGCAGGACGCCGTGTGAACATACCCTTAAACCACATAAATGTGCGCTACTCAATTCACTATTATTCATCTTTATCAAGTGACCTTGTACTCTTCAGCTACTGTGAATTAAAACTACAGATGTTAGAATTTTGAAAATACAAGAGAGAGTCACTTCAGGCCAATACAGCATGTCCATTTTTACTTTAAGTTACCTATAGAGTCATTGTGTTGGGGTTTGTTCTTTCTTTAATATACAATTCTGTAATATTTTACAGGGAGCTTTGAATCTTCATCGACCAGAAGAGGTGTTGGATTTTTTTCTCAAGTGTCCTTTGGTTCCCTCAGTGGCAGAAAAGCGCCTTATACTGGTGTTTCATTGCGAGTTCTCATCTGAAAGAGGTCCAAAAATGAAGGCAAATTAATCTTTCATAGTCCATAAAAATTATTTATAGAACCCAAAATGGAGTAGAATTATTAGATTACATTAAATTAGAAAATAAGTAGAATGGTTTACGAAGTAATTTATGAATAAGTATAAAATGTGAAGAAGTGTGTTTTTTTTTTTTTTTTTTTTAACTAGGCTTTGTCATCTTGTATACAGTTCAACTAAAGTTAAAAGAAAAGAATGTACTTGGGATATGTTTACACATTGTGCTAGAAATTTCTGCTGACTGTCCACCTCATCTTAAACAGTGTATGAACCTCTACTTGCTAGAGGAAACCACCAAATTAATGGCTTTTAGAGTTGGGGTGTGGACACACAATGCTCTTGCAGCAAGTCAAATTTCTATATTTGTTTATGGCAGGAATACAGTGTGATGTCGACAATGCATTAGGGCCAGGTTCACATGGCGTATAGCCTGTGCACGTCATTATACACCTGCTGTAGGAAGTACTTCTAACAGCACTCCAGCATAGCCCCCATTCACACTTCTTACTGGCACTTACGCACCGGAGCAAGGGAGAGACATGTCACTTCTTTTTACGAGTGCACAGTATGCGTTGGAGAATACGCCGTAAAATCATAGCACTTGAGGAGTGCTATGATTTTACCGTATTTTCGGGGCATACTTTGGGCGCATTGCAGAGCAAATGCATGCCAAAGTACGCCCCGCGAATACGCCATCCGAACACCCACTAAGGATTTCTGTTTCATGTTCCTGTGTTGGCTATGTAATTTAACTGGTTCATCCTCCTGCAGATTTTGACCGTACTATTAGTTGATTAAATGAACTATGTGCAGTTGAGGCAGCAGTAAAGAACTGGATTCGTAGATCCCTTTTATTGCGGAAGCAATATAATAAAAGTAACCTCCGCAGATACATTAATGTTTTCAAATTGCAACATAATATAGTAGTAGTAAAAAAAAAAAAAAAAAAAAGACAAGATCTAAAAGATAAATGAGTGAATGAAACGTTCTACAATTTTCTGACATATTTGTTTTTCAGTTCTTTGCTATGTCAAGTATTATTTTAGGCAATAATAAAATATTGTGTGGCTTGTCCTGCGCTAGCAAAATCTAATCTAGACGTTGTCTCCTTTTCTCCCCCTTATAAGACCCCTGCTACTACTTTAAAGAGGTTCTCCGGGACTACCTTTCTATTTGTTTTAGGGCTCACAACTATATTTTATTAAACTTTGTAATTTATACTTCTTAAAAATTATTTACCTGTCCTGCTTTGCAGAACTAGACAAAGAGCCCTGTCCTTCCTCCCCCATCCCTCCTGCAAATCATGTGAAGTTCATTGATCACATGGCCTCAATGAACGTTTTCTCATTGCTCAGTCGGTATACTTTGAAGCCAGACTCCGCTCAGAAACACCCCCCCTGTAATGGGTGTGACCTGAGCAGAGAAGGATCTGACTACATTTGATCTTGCCAGCCTGTAGTTTTCAAGTGAATAGGAGTAATTATAGGGGAGGGGGAACTGTTTATCTTTGAGTCCTGCTGGACTCAGAACTTGGAGACAGTAATGGGAACAGAGGAAAGCAGTTCATAGCTGGGGGGGTTGTGTACTGCTATCATGAAAATGATAACTGCAGCTCTATACAGTTTACATAGTGACTCACCAGTCCTAGCTATCATTACTGTCATGACAGCAAATACAGAGCTGGGGGAGGAGGGAATAACGCACTAATGTCAGCACATAGACCCTAGCAGTAATAACTGTGGGAGTGAAGTCCTAGATTGCAATGCAGTCTGGGAGTTGTAGGAAGGAGATGCTGGATAACTACTGACGCTCCCACAAGCAGGATGTTTTACTGCAAAAAGTGGATCTTATGATAGATGGAAAAGAATCGCATGACTGTAGTGGAATCGCTTTACTTTTCAATATAAATGCTGTTTATAGTGCTCTATGAAGTCTTTAAACACCCAAATAACCCCTTTAAGCAATCAAGACTGGAACACTAAATACTTGATTTTCTTTCCTACTTTTTGTCTTCAGACATATATTTAGGATAGAGTTAAAACCCAAAAGTCTGGCATCTACCAGGCTGGTGTCAGATAAGCAGTGTTTCAGAATTGTTTTCCTGTTGTCAAATCAGGCCAGCAACGATAACCTGCCAAAACCCTTAGCCTCTTATTTTTATTCTTTGTAGTCTTTTAGGTGATGCCTGCTTTCTTCATTTTACTTCTTTGCTTCTGTTCCCTCCAAATTTTTTGGTACACATTAAAGAGGACTTGTCAGGCGGTGTTTATAGGGTAGGACATGATAGAGGGAGAGAAGCTTAGCTGTGACTAAACAGGTTTACGGATTTCTGAGTAAAAAAGCAGAAAAGATACTGACGTGGATCTATGCTGCAGTTTGCTTGTGTCAGAATATTGGAGGGCTGCCTCATTCGTTTCTAAGTCTATAGAAATAAAGGAGGTGGTGATTTCTTATCCTGGTTGCCAATAACTTGGTTCCATCCAGCTGTATTTTGAACTCTCATGGGAAGAACTAGAGAAGTGTGACCCTCTTCCTATTGTGTGCAGTCCCGCTCGACAGCAACAGAAATAAAAAAAATTTGAGAAGAACCCCTTTACTTTGGGGTGGGGAATTCATTGATGACCATTATCCTGTTTGTGAGCTAAAAAAAACTTTAAAATGTCAGTATCTCACAAAAATGGCAACATAAAAATTACAATGAGTGTAACTTTAAGAGGAGGGTATTATTAAATTGGTTTAACAAATCTTATTTTTTTAGTAAGAGCTGCAAATGTCCTTTTAAGGCAGGGATCAGTTCAAACTCGTTTTCACGCGGGCCACATCAGCCTCACGGCGTACCTTTAAGGGCCCCGACATAATTTTTACAGAACTCACTTGTAGGTAGATAAGTGGGTATAAAAGCCCCCTGTATAGGACATTATATCTGCCCATGTAGGTAGATAGGTATTTTGCCCCCTGTCTCCAGTATAATAAGCCCTCTGCACCAGTGTAATATGCCCATATAGAAATGGGAGAGTGCCCCACATAAAATGGGAGATCCCCACCTACCCCCCCTGTAGCCAGGAGATCGCCCCATATACCCCCCTTTAGCCATGAGATGCCCCATATAGTCCCTCAAGTAGCCAGGCAGATGCCCCCTCTAATGATTATAAATTAAAAAAAAAAGCTACTTACCTCGTGTCCGTGCAGCCGTTCGGCTCGCAACCTACGGAGCTGTGTACGTGTAAGCGGTGTGACGTCAACGCCGCTTACCCCGGACTGCAGCTCCTAGAGATCCCCAGAGACCACAGCATCACAGGTGGCTGAGCGAAAGCGCGCGTCACGCCCCTGCGCGCGTATGTACAGCACAGCCGAGCACAGTACATACAAAGGGAGGAAGGTGGGAGGGAAAACGATCCTCCTGCCTTTCTCACCTGTAAAGCTGACTGACTTCCGCGCGACTGGTAAAACAGCTGTGTGGCGGAGTCAGGGAGATTGCGGGCCGAAACACAAGGCCGCGGGCCTTGTGTTTGACACCTGTGTTTTAAGGTTTTAGCTGTACATTGCCCTTTTAACCTGTGTCTTGATGTTATCCTGACTCACGCTTGATATACAGATATTTTAAGCATTATAAAATAATCGATTGAAAACAGTTAACATTAGATTCTATTACGTACATATTAGAAGTTGCACAACTTATTGTTGTGCTCTTACAAGTAGCAGTGGTATGCCAATATACAGTATTATACCTGTAAAGGCCAAGTAGACAAAAAACTGGGTATTACCATTAGTTTTTCAGCCAGTGCTTTGCCGGTACATGTATAGACTTCTTTGGTTTCATGTTTCAGATGTGCTGTTAATTACTTCTTTCAAGCTTTATAGAAGTTGTTTCTGTTGGCTTTATTGTTTTGTATAAAAGGTGTCGTTTCTTGAGAGAAGAAGACCGTGCCAGGAATGAATATCCAAGTCTTTATTATCCAGAGACCTATTTACTGAAAGGGGGATACAAAGAATTTTTCCCGGAATACAAGGTTCAATTTTTATTTATTATTTGATTTTGACAAGGAATAAGTAAATACCCTTTTATTTTTATTCTATGTGCAACAATCTTATATTGATTATCTAAATTTGTTTGATGCGACACCGATACAAATCAAATCGCTGCATGAGACTACACCTTAGTTGGTAAATAGCTTACCCACCATTACTGTGCTACTAGCATCACCAAAGTTTTGGTGGCAACCTGTGAACTGCAGCTGCATCACTCCTAACCCAAGGATAGCAATAGTTACTGAAGTTCTGGTGAGCAGTGTTACCTCTGGATGACGAAGCTGTAATGGGGACATTTGTGGTCAGTGTTTAACACACAGACTCCAAGCGCGATAAAAGAAAAAAAGTACAGGCTGTGGGTACACTCTAAATCAGCGTTCCCCAACCTTTTCTCCACCAGGGACCACCAGTTTATGCAAGACGATGTTTCCTGGTGCCACACAGGGGGCGAGGGGTTATCGGGGCGGGGTACAGAAGTGTTGGATGTTTAAAGATCTCACACATCGAAAAAAAACCCGTTCAAAGTGTTATACTGTTCTTTAAGAGGTATAGTCAGCACTGGGGCAGAACCATATGTTTATCACTGCATACGGATTGTCAACACTTGTGGGTCAGTATAATATTAATATTTGCTGTCCCACAGAGCGAACAATCATCTGCAGTAATATTGATTAGCTTCCTGTGGGTCAGCATTATACATGGTATATAATATACATATGCATTCAGCTCATGTCATTATCGATTATAATGCACCCCCCCTGTATCATTATATATATATATAAATATATATATATATATATATAGAAATATATATATATAAAATATATATTATAATATATATAATAGTTAGTAGTTTATAATCGATAGATATATCTAATATATTACAACATGCGCCCCCAGTAGTCAACATGAGTCGATAGTGGTCCCCTGTAGTAATCTAAAAGGAAGATATGCCCCCCCCCCCGTAATAAGTAGAAGTAAGATTCCTCCCCTCCCCCCCCCCCTGGAAGATTTAGGAAAGGAATTTGCCCCGCCCCTGTAAGTATGAGACATTACTACTTTTACCCTCCCTGAAATATTACATTAAGAAGTGATTATGCACCTCCCTGTGAGTATCCAGGCATTTAAAAAGAAAAAAAAGGTTACTCACCTTCTCCGATCCCCTGCAGAGACCTGCCTCTGCAGAACCTGGCAAACGGGTCTCACACAATAGTGGTAAGGGTGGGCCCGACAGGATTTCACTGAGTTTACAGAATCGTATATCAATACCGCGAACTAATCACCCAATTGTGGTTCGCACGGCGTGAGCTTCATTTAGCGTTCAGTGATTGGTAAGGAATGTAACTGGGGGCGTCCAAGAGCAAGTGCAACGAGGCCTTTGGCCAGCATCCACTACGAGTGGGCACAACATCTCAGCTTCAATGACCAAAGATTCCTAACGAGTTGAACAGCTACGTCGGTCGGGCGCATGGATGGCGCCGCGTTCAGGAGGAGGAGGGAGGTGGTTATTGAGGGTGTGTAACCTCAGACCCCCAGGATTGAAACAAAACACTGCTCCCCTTTGTCTGGCCCGTGTGAGCCCGACCCTCCTAGGCGCCGCATAGTGACACAAGGGCCGGATCGAGGCATGATGGCGCGTCCGAGTACCTACCGATGTCGTGGTCGAGGGTGTGTGAGCTGACACCTCTGAGCCACACACCCTGCGTCCATGATGACGATTGTAGATATTAGGCTCATTGAGCGCCGTATCGTGCACAGGCGATCATGGAATCGCAGGGCACGGTAATTGAACCGCCCCTGCTTTCTCTGTACATTGCGAGCGCGCAGTCCGCACGACTGGACATCTGACAGCTGCTAACACTTTAAGTCCCTGTCGGATCGGAGAGCATCAATGTTACACGGCACCGGGGCCGCAGGGAATTGCGAGCTGCAGAGCCTGTGCCATCAGCCCAGGCACCCCCTCCGGGCGCCCCAGTGCGGTTGGGGACCTCTGCTCTAGAAATGAATACAGAAAACGATTCATAGTATGATACTGTAATAAAGTAGAAATGCTACCATGAGTTACATGCACAGAATCTAATTGAATGTTATTAAATCCGTTTCTGGAAACCACAAAAGAAATCTTTAACCCTACAGCCGAGCCAGGTTTTTTGAGGCCTCTCTGACAGAGCCCCATCTTCTTTTTAATCTGTCATCGGGTGTCACTTGTGAGAAAACTTTTGACACTTTTAACCTATCCATCTGATTCTCAGAGATTGTTTCTTTCTGACATATATTGTGCTTCTAAGATTAGATAAAAGAAATTCTGTCAAAAAATCTTGTTTATTTGTGAAAAATATCAAATTTCTGAAAATTGACCATTTTCAACTTAAAAAATGTCTGCAGGTAAGACAGATAGTTATTCCACTCAAATAGCTTATACACGAGCATCTACCCATATGTGCCTGCTGTAGTTTAGTGCATCATTTTTTTTTTTTTTTTTCTTTACGACAATTAAGGGGCATATAAAGTTATTAGATAATTTTCAAGAAAATTTGCAATGTACAATTTTAAGGTGACCAGTCCAGTTCTAACTGACTGAAGATGACCCTGGTATTTAGATACCCCCATAAAAGTTACTCTCTAAAAAGGACCCCATATTGAAACTAACTACACCCCTTACGGAATATATCCAGAGGTGGTAGTGAGTATAATATGACCCCACTAGGCGTTTCACAAATTTTTTTTAGCGTTCGCTAAAATTTTTTAATTTTTACAAGAATCTGGGGAAAAAAGCCCCAAAATTGTGATTCACGCAATCTTTTCCAAAGTTCAGCAAGTACCCTACATGTGGGGTGCGAAAATTGCTGTTTGGGACAAGCAGGGGTGTACAAGGGAGGGAGCGCTATCTTGGCTTTTGGCGCACAGATATTGGTGGGCAACTGTCGAAACCTTCAATCAGTCCACCAAAGTTCTGCTTAGAATCAGGTGCTGCGACCTTCCGAGACAGTCTGCACCCCATTTTTGCGATTCAACACCCCTCAATATGATCCATCTAAGCGCAGACGCACAGTGTTCCGTATTTATTTATTTTAGCATTCTGGGGCCAGGAAATGGAGGGGGAAACGGCAGTTCTGTCCTCCATTTGGTAGATTTTGCGGGCTTCATTTTTCTTACAGTATTCGCCATTGCCGAATACACATGACGTTATTAGGACACTTTACTATGTGGTCGTACAATCTATATAATCATTTATATCAGTTTTATAGTTTATTACTTTTACACAATAGAAGCGAATTTATAAAAAGTGCGTTTTATGTTGTCCTAAGTTCTGACAGCCATAGCTTTCTTATTTTTGCATATGGAGCTGCTTGTGGGACTTGTTTTTTACAGATGAGATGATGTTTTTTAATGGTACCATTATGGGGGCATGTAAAATGCTTTCGATCACTTGTTTATTAAGGTTTTGCGAGGCATTTTGTACAAAATACAGCAATCCTGGTAGTTAGCAGTTTTTTATTTTTATTTTTACCAGCGTCACTGTGCAGGTACGCGAATGTACATGCTAGTTTTACTCAAGTCAGGTTGATATTATTACAGTGTCACTAACCACATTTGTATTTGATGTTTTTTCTTTTTTACTGGTATTACTGCCTTTTAACTCCAATAAAAACACTTAGTTGAAAAGAAAACACGTTTTTGCAGCGCCGCAGTCTGAGAGCCATAACTTTTTTTTTATTTTTCTGTGATGGAGCTGTATAGGGACATTTTTTTTTTGCGGTATGAGTTTGACGTTTTATTGTACTTTTTTGGGGTTGACAAGAATTTTAATGATCGCTTTTAATCCTTTTTTTGAACAGTGCGAACAAAATACTAGCAATCTAGCAAGTTTAGTTTTTAATTCTTTTAATAGCGTTCTCACCTTGCAGTATCCGTGACAATAGTTCACTCTGTGGGGTTGAGCACGATTACGGTGATTCACAATTTATGTAGTTTTTTATTTGAAAGCACATTTTTTTTTGTGAAAAAAAAGTTTTTTATTGTGTAAAACAATATTTAATGCATGCGCTATCTTCTAAGTGCCAGAACTTTTAATTTTTCCGTATACAGTAGCGTGTAGGACTTTTTTCTTGCGGGATGAACGAATCGTTTTAATTGCGCATCACTTTGATGTGACTCATCATCTTTCTTATGCTTTTTTCTACACCCAATTTGTGCTAGCTGGGATGAACAATAATCGCATTACGTGACTGACTTTTTTCTTTCTCTTTTCTTTTTTTTTTACCAGCGTTCACCGTACGGGTTAATTAACATGACAATTTATTAGGTGGGGTTCGCACGCACGTGCGATACTAAATTTGGTTACTTTATTATTTTTTGATCTTTTTATGGGTCGATTGGCGTTTGTAAAGGGAAAAGGGCCGGTGTTCCGTGTTTTTTATTTTAGTTTTTGTTTTTACTTTTTTACACTTTCCCCAGGGGGGAATTGCATGAACATCGTCAGATCGTTCACGCATAGAATCAGCACATGCTTATGCTGTCTCCATAGGGTCAAACCTGTCAGTCCCACTGCCTGCCTCACATGCATTAGGCAACGGTTACGTCACCGAGACAACCGCGATGCTCTCATTCACTCTACCGGCTTCTGGTAGGAGATCAGTAGCGACAGTGCTGAACGCCGACCGTTACTTGCGCGGCGCAGGATTGCGGCGGCAGCAGTAAGCACCACTCCTGCACTCGTACACAGCACCCTGCGAATGGTTCGCAGACCACGAAGTCCGCGACATCGAGGGAGTTAATCCCCCTCAAGCGGCTACCGGAGGCTCACGTTCCAGCCCTGGAGGATGCGGTCATGTGATGCCCACGCTCAGATACCCGCCTGGTTTCTTCTATTTCATGCCGCGATCTGCGCGCTTCCGCCTGTAGCAACGCAAGAATCGCGCTTGCCGTACTCGTATGCGTCAATTTGTGGGAACCCCTACCCGACATTGCCGTATGAGTACGACAAATGTCAGTAAGGGGTTAAGAGTGATACAATTGCAGTTCATGATGATTATGTAGACTGTGCAGTAGTGTGGACATAATAATAGCGTTATTATCAGCCAATTACTGAGTTCAGTGATTTGGTCATATACTTGGGGCACAGCTATCTCTCCTGCCTACCCAATAAACATGCATTCTAAATGAAGGTTAAAAAAAAAGGGGTTGCTTTTTTTGGTTGCTGATTGCTTAAGGAAATTAAATGTATATTGACCTTGGATCCAGCGCTGCCGCCATCATTCTGTTTACTTTTGGGCTCTGTCTGAAAGGGACATCCCCTCTGCAGCCGCTGGTTGGCCACAGCAGTCATGTGCTATTGCCGGACATCACTGTTTAGACGTGAACACTCTGAATAGTGATGTCAGGCACATGACTGTCACAGTGGTGATTTTTCCTGTTCATCAAGGCCAAGGAAGTAAGCAGAAGACTCGTTGAAAGAGAAAACAAAGGCAGTGCTGGATCTGAGGTTAGGAGAAAGGCGAGTAGAATTTTTAATTCCCATTTTCCACGGCGGTCATTAGAAAATGCAATGGAACAAAGACTAACAAGCAGCTTCCCTTGTAGATTTCGTGCTTCACTCTGAGAAGCTTGACCAAAGCTGAAGGTTGTTCTCTTATCCTCAATTAGTGGTAACTGATCATACGGTTTTAAAGAGTTGTCTGGTGCAGTTTTTAATCTCTACAACTCTACTCTATTAAGACGCGTAATCAGCCAATCTCACATCAATTCGATGAAGTCAGAGAGGAGTCCAGACAGAGAATGTCTTTAGAAACTCGCTCTGTCTGCATTAAAAAACACAAGGACAAGCCCCATCCAGACTGAGCACTAAAACTTGCACCTTGCCAGATAGGATGTCTTCATGTAGCTGCAACACACCCTTTGTTTAATGCAATGTAGTGTGACCATGACGAGATTCATGTCTAGTAATAGCAGCTGATCAGAAACTAATGGAAACATGTAGGAATCGTTATTGTGTAGCCTCAGCTATAAAGAAATCATGGCGACACTACCATTTTCCTCCTCAACAGACATTCCCCAAGACAGTCATTGCCTGCAAGTGACATAAATGATTAAAATAAAATGTGATGACTGTTTTAATCAGGGAACAGTCTTTCTTTTCTTTTCTCTTCTTTCCTTGTTTTCTTTTCCTTTTTCTTTTCCTTTTTTTCTTTTCCTTTTTTTCTTTTTCTTTTCCTTTTTTCTTTTTTCCCTTTTTCTTTTCCTTCTTTCATATTCATTCATTCATTTTACTTGTTTTCAGACTTTGTGTGAACCTCAAAGCTACTGCCCAATGCATCATCAGGATTATCACCAAGAACTACTGAAATGTCGCACTAAAAGCAAATCCTGGGCAGGAGAACGCAGAAGAAGGGATCAAATTGCCCGGTTGATGAAATTATAAAATAGGATTTGGATACCCCTCCACCTACATTGTTGGGAACTTAACTTGGACCACCTGGCAACATTTCAGTTACTTCCACCATGGTGGCTTCTGCATTTAGAGCAAGTGCTCATTTCGTCTGCTCTCACTGTGAAATAATTTTATTATATTTACTACATATTAAAAGCCATGCAAGAATGCACTGGATATGCATGCATTTGGGAATGAATGTAGGTTCTGGCTTTGGCATAGGAGTGTTCATGCGAATAGTAAACAAAAGTGCCTTCTTAACTTTTTGAATCCTTGGAGGTGTAGCCTACAAGTTTTCTTACAAATCATGACTTTGCTGGAGACCAGCAGCTGCTTTTAATTTTTAGAACCACTCTCTAACAACTTCTAAACTGCAAAGATTGAAAGCTTTATGTAAAAGGGGTCCTCTCCCTCGTGCCACAACCGCTGTCATACAGCCCCCTTAAAACGGTTTTTATAGATGAGCACTCATGTACCGACAGTAACAATTGCGCAGTGCGATTGAGCACCAATAGCAATCCAGCAAGACTAACGCTTCTTATATTTTATCCAGCATATTTTTAAATTAAAATTATACGCGTAATGCGCGCGGAATTCGGTTGTCAATGAGGGCAGCAAAGTCAGGACCTTGCATAGTTCAACAGTTTAGGTAAATGACCCACAACACACTTATTAACTCCAGAATGGAGAAGCTCTTCCACATACAAGAGACAATGCGAAGAACAAACACTAGCGTTCTCCAGAGACCAAGCATATTACCAAGGGGTAAGAAAGCAAAACGTAGCTTTAAATGTGAAAAAGGGGTTGTCTTGGAAAGACATCCCTTTAATTTAGTGGGAAAAGTACATTTTTAGTCTGAAAATGAAAGTAAACGCGGCAAAGATCCTTAATAAACACTTCACTGTACTATTATGTCCACAGCTCCTACACATAACTAATCTCTCTCTCCTAATTTTTGCTAATATACCAAATGTATGTTAGTCAGAGTTAGGTGACATATGGAAATAAGAGTGCTTGTTCACACTACACAGGGTTAATTTGCAAGTATGTTACTGTGCACCAAGACTTTGTCGACACCAAATAGATAGGAGTAGTTTTTTTATCTGGATTTTCAATCAAATTCGAATTTATACGTGTTTTTGAATGAATTAGATCATTGATCACTTAAAATACGGTCACTTTATTCATTACAAATCTGAATGGTGGAGTCGTATTACATAGAAGTATCTCACGCATGTGCAGCAAGCATCAATGTTATTTACTTTAGAATCTGTGGACTCGCAGTGATGTCCAAAATTTTGGTGAGCGAAGTGAAGTTTGTAATTTGCAAAAATGATGGTTTTGTTTCCACATGAGTGTATTATGATGCATGTATGAGAGTAGCTAAAACCAAACTTGGCTGGAATCATGGCAGTAAACGAGTCTGCGATACATGCTAATAGTATAAGCTTGTTACATTCTCATATGTATATCTATCTTTGTTGGCGCGCATAATGGGATAAATGTGCGCATTAAATGTACCGTCACAAGTGGTAAGTAATATGTTACCTTCAGCGCGGCACCTAGCATTCTTTATTAAAATGTGAACCTTGTGGACATCTGTGCATACATTACTATTCACTGTATTTTGGTGATCGGAAAGGAAGAGGGCCAGTTTGAATTTAGACACAAAATATTTATACTTAAAAGGACACGTCTGTCAGGGTATTTTTGTTAAAAACCAATATTGCTGGGAAAAGTGTTGTGTGGTTTTTTTTTTTTTTTTTTTTATCTCAGCAGTCCTATGCAATTAAAAAATGACATATAAATTAATAAAAGATAGCACTACCCCTGAGAAAAAAACCACCCCCCCCCTGTCACAGGAATAGACAATCTTCCAGGTTTACTGGTTGATGCTGCTTATCTGTATGTAGTCTCATAACAAATAGTAGGTAATAATTCTGTTTTCTGAACATGGATAGATAAGACTAGACTAGACCACGGGGAAACTAACAAGCGGCAATACATATATAGAGTTGGAGTTGCACATCCCCGTAGTCCTACCCAATGAAGCACAACGGGCGTTTTCTGCCCTTGTGAACTGGTAGGACAGATGGAACTTTAAATCAAGACAGAAATGTCCTTATTAACTAGTTGTTGCCCCATTTAAATAACTGGAAGACTAGCCTGCATTAATGTTAGTTGTTTTTTCTTCTTTCTTTTTCTGTCTCCGGTGATGAAGTGTGAGGCAAATCAGTTAGCCTTCCTCCATTCTGCATCTCAGAGGGAAAACCGCAATAATTAGAGAGGATGACATGACAACTTTCCATTACATGAACAGATAGAGGCACTCGATCACAGCTTCTTTTTAAAAAATGGAAATGATCGTAGTATGGGCACAAACAACTCTCTCATTTGTTAGTGGCCCACATATGTGGGTCCCTTTCAGTAGCAGCTGACCGTCAGAGCCATGTCCAGGTGATGCCTGGGGAGTGGTCTCTCTTGATGCAGAAATATTCTACCAGATCACCTGGATATGGGGAGTGCCAGATATGGATCTCATGGTTTAATGCCAAGAACTTTCACGAAATCCGACACATCCGTTGGCTTGTGATACATGCCCCGATGGCATGCGGACATCTTAGTGTCCTGACAAGCCAATGACCTTTCCCCCAATGTTTGATGTCTGAAATTCATGAACATGCTTGCTAAGACCTGGTCAAGGTAGTAGCAATCATACCGTTCTGGCTGAACAAGCTATGGTTCACCTAACTCTTGCACATGAGTTGGTGCCTGAATTGGAAAAACTGACACCCCCCCCTCCTCCCCAGGGGGGGGGGGGGTCCCTGGTGTCGCAGACACACACAACCGGATCCAGGACGCTAGAGATTGAGCATCTGATAGAGCCTGAAGTATGAACCACCCACCAGATGGGGGGGGGCTTTCAGATCCGATTCTGAAGACGTTGCCATGGTCCAGAGTAGACTCGTCAGTAAGGCGTGCTCAGATCTGAATAGAGGCCTAAAACAGTCTATTTTGAGGATCCAGACCGTGGTTTTGCTTGTCTGGACTGGTCCATTTCTGAGGATATCCTTGTGACAAAGTTTCCTATACAGACTCCTAAACAGAGCGAAAACCCACTGCTCCCCACAGTAAAGGCACCTGTCGTTTTTGTACTGATTTAAAACCTGTCGTTTGAGTGCTTGGAGAGTGTACTCCTGCCTAGACTGGTCCTTCTTTAGGGTTCCCTTTAGTAAGAATACTTTTTACTTCAAGACAAAATTCTTACTTGCCAAATGAGTCCATAAGCTACGTGCCCTTTTTGGCACAACCCCACATCGTGTTTCTGCCAAATTGGGTAAGTTACCTGCCCTCCTTTCTATCCAGGGTAGCGATTTAGCTGCTGAACCCATACCAAATGGAGTTTCTTCCAAGGAGTCCTTCTGTAGGGCTCAACGTGGTGAGGCCTTAACAACTTTCATCCACTCCTGAATTATTTAAACGCTTCTATCTGGACAAGGAACTCTAGTCGGCAGTTGGAGAAGACAAAGGCGCTATTCATTGCCAATTATAAGGAAAGAATAGAAAGTTTAAAGACCGGTCAACGCGCAGTGAGTAGTAAATTAGGGAAACCATTAGTCTAGCCTTTATTTGCCACACAAGGTTCTTGCATTGATTGTATACGCAAAGTATTATTCTACTTGTTAGTATCTATAACCTGGATGACAAGAAATACTTTCGATCCATCTTTAGTGGGGCTCCCGACTCACACTCACATGATTTATATAGGATAACAGAACAGATGGCCCTTGGGCGGTATGATTTCTGAGAGAGACAACGCTATCGAAGCAATTACATCTCCCTTACCTTATTCAGAGTTACTTGCTAAATCCTCTGTTTGGCGTTGTTCTGCGGTAAGATGTAAGGGACAGCATTTCATTTCTATACAAAATCTGTTTACAAACACCTTACCTACAGCAGCCAAAAGTTTAGTCCACACCCTAGTCCCGTCTTTATTTCTTTATAATAAGCACACTAGATACTAGTCTACTATTCCAGCTATTTAAAGGGGTTGTCCACTATATCGATTCATCTTACCTCAGTCCTGTTTTCTCGGTTTTATTTCTGAATTCAGGGGCATGTTTACCAACTTTACTGGCTACTGAGCAGCTGAGGACACCAGGTCTGTAGCTACAGCGACCAGCGCCTGTAGCCAATGAGGCGAGATCGAACAGGTGCTGGCAGTGACCAGTGCTGGCATCCTGTCATGAGAGATTGAATTGGTCTGTAGTTATAGCGACCTGAGGAGCTGATGCAGCTCATACAAGAGGGAACATCTCAGAATAGGTAGGACACTGTGAAGTGGACATAAACATTGCGCAAAGTGCAACTTTTTTTGCAATTTCTCTTTAACATAAATAAGTAATCCTTGTAGCGAGACAACCCCATTAAAGGGAGAACGACTAGTTAATTACGAACATGTCGTCTTCAGCAGTTCCCATCTGCACACCGTTGAGTTCAGAAACCAACACTTTTTTTTTTTTTTTTTTTTTGCCCTTGGGGAGTTTTCAGCTTTTATCACATCAATCAGGTCCTTCTGATAAAACTTACACCTCTCAGGCCATGCTGTTAGAGCTCAAAAGGGAAGTCAAATAGACAAACCAGGAAGTCATGTACATAGGGCAATTTCTAAAAACTATACTTTAAAAAATAAAGTTGCATATTGCTCTTTTCAATCCATGAAAAAAAATCTTGATGGCAGTGTCCCTTTAAATCTCATAATGTGACGTAATAAAAATGTTCTCCTAAACGGAGAACATGTTATGGTTTACTGTAAAATGACAGTTTTTAACGTTTTTTTAAAGGTTTTCTCGGGGGTCTACCTTTATAGTTTCTGTGCATTCAAGTCTCTGACAGATTTTCTTGTAGTTATTAACCCGGGCAACGCTATAAACACAGGTGGAAAGCCTTCCAAACACAAAAGTGCTGTTTACGGGTATTTTTGGAAAGGGTCCCATAAAATAAGCCATAATCTTTTCAAATACCTGTAAGGAAAATGTGAAAATATTATGTAGACGTTCTGGACCATGTTTTTTCTCCTGTTTTGTTTACATTTTCTTCCTGTCCCTTATTCCAAACACATGCCAATTTAGATATTATAAAGTGGAAAGTTGGGATATTGGTAAAGGATTGTGGAGGAGCCATTGCGCAAATCTCCTTTTCAGCCTACTTCTATACAGGGCATATCTATAACTGTAGAAGCCATAGCAGCTGGAGGACCCCGTTTGGAAAAAAAGTGGGGGCTTTCTGCTACTACCTGCACTGTGGGCACTAAAAAGGTGCAAATTATCCATAAAGCTCATTATACAGCTTTCTTAGTTTCCTGGCACTTTTGTTGGGGGTGCCTAAAAATTTTTCAATGGGCCCCAATAATTCTATTCACCTCTTATTGCTCAACTCAGCAAAAGACTAAGCCGGTTCACACGGCTTTTTCCCGACGGATTTGGACCGTATTGAGCTCACAAATCCCCGTGAATGGGGGGGCGGGGCCCCGGAAACGGGCGGGGGCGCCGCCCCCCCCCCATAGACAATGCATTGTTTACGGCGCGCGCGCCAAAATAAATGTGCATGTATTTTTCCCCCCCCGCGGGGGAAATTCCGACGGGGAGACGAGGGGAACCACTGTTTCTATGAGAGCAGGGGATTACCAATGACAGGGAGGGTTTTTGGCCGTATGAAGCGCAAATCCGGGCGGAGTAGGGCGCCAACCCCGGCCCCAAAACATGGAACACGGCCTAATTCTTGATGGTACAAAGGTGATCAAAAAGCAACCAGACATTTTTTTTTCACTAACAAAAAAAGAAAAAATACTTCATAGAAATTTTGTTCCTTTTTACCTTTTATGTAGTGTGTGTACAGTATTTTTCAATAGGTAATTCCCAATGAGCAGAGCTCATGTTGGACAAAGGTTTATACCTGGCATTCAATGCACTGTTGCTTTACTTAAGTACAAAGAATATTGTGCATCCATAAAGTTTAAAAAAAACAAATATTGGTTTATCCTAGTTTAATCTTTACAAATCTTTAAAGGATTTATCTACAAACAAAAAAAAAAAGTTTTCTCCTTTTGTAACAAGCTGTTCCAAATTTTTGGGGTCTTTCACAGCGCAGTTTTGGTGCATTTTTAACGCCCCCAAATTTAAACGCCTTTTTTTCCCACAAGCGTTTTTCATTTATCTAAACGTTTGGAATGGGGGAAAATCAATTAGTGTTTTAAACCACAAACTTAAAAACACAGTCTTTATTACTTACTTGAAACCTTTCGAAAAAATTTAACAACTGAAAGAAGCTTGCTGAAAATAAAGGCAGTTTAATTGGAGCGCAGTTAAAACTGCACCAAAACTGCACTGTGTGAAAGCACCATTAAAGCTCTGGCACTGCCTATGGTCTTGACGTGAGAAGTGATGTCAAAGGAACACATGTGGCTGCTGAAGCCACTGATTAGTTGGACTTTAATTATTTTTATAGAACCTATTCATGTGTAACGTTAAAAGTCGAATTTAGTACTTTTCTAAACGTCCAATAACTTTATTCAAAATTGTCCTTGAAATATGACACTTGGCCATTAAAAAAAAAACATAGAACATTTCCAGCCCGAAAACTGTTTGGTTTGGTCTAGCTTTAATTTTAACCCTAGGGTTAGACTAGAACTCTTTTCAATTCTAATGCTAGAGTTAGGATTAGGGTTGCACTAGCCCTAACTCTGTGTCTAGGACTAAGGGCCACATGTATAAAACTGTTTTGGTCTAAAATTCATTTTTTTTCCCCATAGGTTTCTATGGGGGGAAAAAAGTGAGTTTTAGACCAAAACCGTTTCATACATGTGGCCCTAAGTTCAGAGCTATAGTTGGACCATCTCTAATTCCAACTCAAGCCCTAGGGCTAGAGTTAGGGTGCTTTCACACAGCGCAGTTTTGGTGCAGTTTTAACTGCGCTCCAATTAAACTCTTTATTACCAGCAAACTTCTTTCGGTTGTCTAAATTGTTCAGAAAGGTGTTCCAAATAAGTAATCAATTACTGTGTTTGAAGCCTGGTGGATTATAAACACACTAATTGATTACTCACCTTCCAAACAGTTTAGATAAGTGAAAGAAGCTTGCTGGTAATAAAGGCACATAATTGGAGCGCAGTTAAAACTGCATCAAAACTGCTCCGTGTGAAAGCACTTTTAGGACTAGCCCCAATAAAATAAATACATTTTCCTTTTTGTATTTAGCTCCCATCAAGTGTTGAAGCTCTGGCACTGCTGCTGGTCTTGACGTGTGCAGTGATTTCATTGAATGCAGGTGACTGGTGGATCTACTGATTAGTTAGAGTACCTCTTTGACAATTTTATTTTAGAACATATTCATGTGTAAATTGAAAAGGCAAATTTAGTACTCAGTACTAAAAGTCCAACAACTTTAATCAAAATTACCTTTAAAATATGACATCCTTATCCATTAAACATAGAACATACTTTTCTTATGAAAAGTCCTGTTTCACAGCGTATTCTTGTGTACATTAATGGTATTCTACGCGATCATTTCTTTAGAGAAATCCGTGCTTTGAAACCTGCATCAACTAATGCAGATATTGGTGCACATTTATGAAGGCAGTTGCTTCAGAATTTTAGCACGATTTGCGCAAAAAGGGGGTGTGGCCTTGATATAGGGGCGTGACTTCACATGTGCCAAAAATGCACCCAAATTTGGGCGCATATTAGTGGCATAAAGTAAGCCAACTTAAAGATGGTATAAAGTTCGAGTAGACCCTTTTAACCTCTAACAGATTTATCTACACTATGATAAATGTGGAAAATAGTAAGATTGTCTAGTCTAACCTAGAACTTGCTAAGAGTTAGACACTATTGATAAATCTCCCCCATTAGTTCTTATTTTGCGAAAAGGAATTAAAGTCAATGTAGAAAAAGCAGCCACATAATCGGCACTAGTTGATGTAGGTTTTGAAAAATGGAATTCTCTGCAGAAATACTGTGAATTTAGCTGTGCATCCGCACTGGATAAATGTGCACTACGGGCGACACATATGTACAGGGCAGCGCCAGTATTCTGGTGTGCTTTCAGCCCAAAAACTGTTGCAGCCCTGTTCTCTAGATGTATGAGCAGACACACTCCAAAATGACGCACATTATGCGGTGGCCGTGCCACTTTGTAATGCGCCCAAGATGTGAGGGCGTGTCGCTCCACAACTGTATGATTCTACACATTTGTGACTGGAAGACGGCATCACTAGGAGCATAACTGTTAGGCCCCGTTTATACGACGGATTTGGCCGGGGGTTCGGCCGCGGCTTTCGCCACGGTTCCCGTGGCCGGATCTCGTCCTAACTTCGCCGCAAACTCGTGTCTGGCCATGGTCGCACCGCAAGTGGGGTGTGGTTTACGGCTTGCGCCGAGGGTTTGTCCACATGCAAATTAGTAGGCAGGGGAAAACTGGCAACACCACGCGGCCGCCGCGCTGAGGACTCCATGTCAAGAATTGACAGGAAAGTTCTCAAACATGCGCGGCAAGGCCACGCCCCAAAGCTGCGGCCAAACCCGCGGCGTGTGAATATTAAAGCGGTTTCCCATTGGAAACCATGTTAATAAACTAAGATATAAACAAATCTATTAGTCAGCCTACTCTGAAAAGAGTTTAGGCAAATACCTTGATTGAAGCACAGCACGGAGACTCCCAGTCAGCTCCTCCCTGGGAGAGTAGTAGCAGCAAATTGTAGTATGGAAGCTCCAGCTTGCAGGCTGTCACCGTGAAAACCAGATGATTGCAGCTTTCTTTAAAATCACTTCATGTTTATTTTCATGCAATTAAAACATCTTTATGCAGAGTATAGAGGTTGCAGGTATGATACCCATAAGGGAAACAGCACGACGCGTTTCGACTTAGGCAGTCTTAATCATTGTGGTATCATACCTGCAACCTCTATACTCTGCATAAAGATGTTTTAATATTTAGAGATAGGGAAGGCACACCAACCGAAAAAATGTCGTAGATGGGGCAAGTCAAGGTAGGAACAACTCCTCCAAATTTGTAAGACAGTGATTGACTGCACGCAAAACTTTCTTATGATGCAAAATCATTTATTTATATCCATATGTTGTAGTATTTACAGGCTCCAGAATTCAAGGCAAAAAAACAGGTAACTTGACATAATCATGACGTTTCGGTCGACATAGACCTTTATCAAATAGCCACATATGTGGCATAGAGAATAGCATAGCAGGGCTGTAGCCCATAGGAGTAGCAGGAGCCAAGTCTAAAGATGTTTTAATTGCATGAAAATAAACATGAAGTGATTTTAAAGAAAGCTGCAATCATCTGGTTTTTACGGTGACCGCCTGCAAGCTGGAGCATCCATTCTACAATTTGATGTTAATAAACTAGGCGCGATTTGGACGCTTTTTTGGCCGCGGAAACCGCGTTCGAACCCGCGGCCATTACCGCGGCCAAATCCGTTGTGTGAACAGGGCCTTAGAACAGCCAGACCAGGTTAGAGGTAGTCTGCCTGAGCCAGACCTGTAGTATTGGCACTGCAATGGGCTAAATGTATGGAACTGCAGAAGAACAGGTTTATACATTCTGCATTTATGCATTCTACACTACTAATGCACGTGAAACAATTGAGGTGTGGCCAAAGTTTATATATGTCGCCTTAAGGCTCCACAGTCACTTTTGCTTACCTGCCCTTGGTGAAAACTGCATATATAAGTAGATACTAGGAAAGGGATATGAGTGAGTTTTAACATAAATGAGGGAATTTAAAGAGGTGGTCCAGAATTAGAAAAACATGGCTACTTCCTCTCAAAAACAGCACCACCATTGTCACAGGACATGTCTGGTATTACAATTCAGCCCTATTCACTTCAAAGGAGCTGAGCTGCAATACCAGGCACATCGTGTGACAGAGTTGCTGCTGTTTTTGAAAGGAAGTAGCCATGTTTTTCTAATCCTGGACAATCCCTTTAACATGCCACATATGCCAGTTTCCTAGTATAAAAGATAGTTATGGAAATATCAAGTTTGGCTGTGAAGCACTATCTTGTGATGCTTATTTGATAAAGTATATGATGGAAGTATGTTTCAATTATATTTTTGTGTTTTTTTTTTATAGTAACTTTGCAAAAAATGCTTTTTCATCTTTTTGTCAACTACTAGTTAGGTTTTTAGGCAGAGCAAATGTTTCATACACAATAGTGCATGCTGTGGCTGCACTGTTAGGGCCTGTTCCCATCACTTTTGGCAACCTGTTGAAACAGATGTTTGATTATATATTTATTTTCAAATAGATCCGTTAATGGAGCCATGTTTTCAGTGGAGCACCAGTCTTTGACTTTAAGTATTAGTTTGGCTTCTTTTGCCAGTTTCAGTCTGGATTCATTTTACAGCAAGACAAATTGAGCCTGGTCAAGGGCCCAAAACTTGGATGTCAAAAAAGAAAAATCGCAACACTTATCCAGGTAACGGTGAAGAAACTGTGTGATTATTTCCACATTTTACAAGACCCTGGGTTTTTCCCATTTAGTTATTTCAATAGGAGTTCCAAGTACAGCCAATAGCAGATCCGGACCGATCACACATTCATGGCATATTCGATCGGTATGCCTATTAACGTGTATGGTAGGAATACCTCTTTAAATTCCTCTCTGTATTCAACACATTCAGTATATATGGGAATGCACATGTAAAGTCAGTCCGATTCACTTCAATGGAATTTCAGCAGTTTCTGGAAGAAAATAGCTATACTATTTTAATGTTTTACAACCTCTTTAGTGATGTGTGCTTTCTCATATCAGGGTTTAGTTAATCTTCTTGAGGTTTCTGAGTACCTGATCTAGATCTTAGCTATGACTGAGTATAGCTCAAAATGCGTCAGCAGTCTTCTCATATACATGATACCATGTTTTTTAGTGTTTTTTCTAATGAAGCTTTTATATGCCTTCAAGGATTGCAGGATTTCTCCACTTTTCTGCAACCGATCTAGAAGCACCTGCTTGTAAACACTTTTTAGATCTACTGTAGATTTTCACACATCGAACCTGTTTTACAATATTACAGTAGATGAAGCTCATACTTCATTCCAGTGTTATTATGCAACTGACAAGTCTCTTGTTTTTCTATGAATGCCTCAGGCCTTAATAGTCCACTACGAAGGAAGTTATTATCTCAAGAATGTGGTTGCATAGATAGTAAAATTATGTTCAGGAAATGTGTTTTCAATTTTTTCTCTATACAGTAATTTTTTTTTATGCTTCTGCTAATTTTAACCCATTAAGATTACATACAATTTTTGTTTTAATTTGTCTTTTTGCCATATGATGTACTGAGAAGCTTTAAAAAAGTGTATGTGGACTGAAAAGAAAAAAGCAATTCTGACAATTTCTTTTGTGTAGCATTTACTGTAACTCAGTAGGAAACCACTGATACCATATTTATATAGTTTTTTATATTTATTGCTTAGAATAGTATATTCTGACACGCATAATCTTTTATTTTCAGAGCTGTATTTTTCACTAGGACAGCAATGCTTTTAGGGGTGGAAAGTTTTCCTTTTTTCTGGTACTGTTTGTGACTCTCATATTCTATTTATCAGGGGCAGTTCCTTGGACATTGTGTGGCTTGCTTCATGACGGTGCTAAGCAGCAGCAAAACAGTATCTGCAGCAATATGGCTCTGTCCACACAATGAGGATTTCTAGTTGGATTCCACCTTCTTGAAAACTGAAAGAAAACGATTCCCATTGACCTCAATATATTTTCAGCAAGCATTTTTCAAAACGTTAAATTTGCACATGGAAAATGCATGGAAATTTACCATTGATATTAATTGGGTGGCTAAAGTCCTCATGCAATACACAGCCCAAACATTTGTATTACATATGGTTTTTAATGCGGATCCCAGTCCAAAACCAGTACGCATGACTTGGACTCTTTCTTGGACTTGGATTTAGAGGAATCTGACTTGGATTCCTCTAAATCCTCATGCAATAAGAGTGTACTTTATTAAAAATACTTGTTAAAAACCTGTCGGGTGATGTGGTTTTCAACAGCAAAATCCATGTGGATTCCATGCTTAAATTTTACTCTGTTGTGTGAATTTCCTCTATAACTTAAAACGGAACACCCCTCCAAATATGCAGGCTATTGCTGGCTTCCCCACATTCAGTACTCTGCATGCTACAGTTCACTTAATTATTACTGCCTGCAGCGAAACTAGCATCAGCTGGGCCGCACAAATGGGGTGTTTGGGTATTATTAGATCACATTTTTACGTAAAACATATATATTAAGAATTTAAGTATTCTTTTTTTAATAATTTTAAACATAACTATTTTTAAAATATCCAGCAGCTTTCGCTCAGACCATTGAGCTTCATAATAGTTTAAAAAATTTCCCGTTTTACGAAATACTTCTC